>CM060602.1:25567117-25604617 GCA_030578255.1 Tiaroga cobitis | reverse complement strand
ATTCTTAGAAACTTTATCTTAGGTGTGGAAAAAATCTCGAGCCACAATACCGTCTTTAGTAGTTGTTATAAGCATTTTATATGAGGACCTTTGTGGCAATTCATCATTTTAATAAGATGACAACTAGCAATCTCATCGATTGAAAATATAAGCCTGAGCAAAATTGAATATGTAATTATTTGAAGTAGCTCCAAAGCAGTTTGTTTGGATATTTGAATCTGTGTGGATCTTTGAATATACAAGGATAGAAAAACCTACGATCACTTAAAATGGAAAGAACTTTAAAAGAAAGAAATTCCCCTACGAGGAAAACGGTTTAATAAAACTATGAAATAATGTCTATATTGATTATGATTATGATATATTAATGAATATATATTAAAAAAATGTTTCTATCTAAAAGTTAAGATAGAAAATATCAACTACTACATTATTTAAAAACCCATATTACAATAATGGTAATTCAGATTGTGATGAAACCTAATCTCATGAGATCAGATTTGCATGTGAACATGCAACAGATTAAACAATAGTAGGCCTACTGGTGTAGACAACAGGTAACCAAAACAAAACCTGCCTTGAAAAGTCATAGCAAGACTAAGGAAAAGAGGTTACCTAACCTGTCCTAAACACACACTCTGAGAGAGTAAGAGAAAACAAAATTGTCTGAAATCTCCCAGCATTGTAAGTATCACAGTTATTTCATTGATCTGCTGTGGGTGAAGTCCAAATGGTAGCTTAGACTTCCACAATACCTGAATGTTCTCACAGCTTTGCATGCTGACTGATTCTGTAATCTCTCTTAAACAAGCTAAAGCAGAATATTTTATAAAAAAAAACAAAAACATGATTAGGCCTAATTATAAAATGTAGTCAATGACAATTATCACCACAATCGGTAAAAACACCCACATCCTTGCTATTATGAATTATTCATGTCTACCATGTTACAATTTTACATGTTAGAAGATATGGCCTGAGATTGAGACTTTACTGACGGCACTGAAACAGATTTTTCCAAAAGAAAAATGTCTGTTTTATCTAAATTATGTTTGTCAGAAGATGAAGGAAGCAGTTAGCAGAGGTATGACACTCACATTTTCACACTTTCCAACCCAGATACTCCAGACTGATCCACATTCACCATTAAAGGCCCTTAGAGAGAACTGCCTCTCACTACCTCTCACAGCATCATCTAGCACACACAGAGGTCAAAAGAGGCAATAATAAAAAATTAAAAAAAAATACACGAAGGAAGAATTTTCATCTTTACTGCCATATGGAAAATTCTTAATGAGATTTTTTTCAATGACATTCATTAACACTAGTCATGTCATGTCTTTCAGAAACATTTAGTCCACCTGCAAACACACACACACACACACATAATATAATATAATATAATAATTTAATAATAATTTTTTATAATACAATAATTTATCCGTGCACATCATTATTTTTTTATTCATGCACCCTATTAATCTTTAATTAAAAACATTAACTTTCCCTCCCCCTCAATGACATCTCTTCTCTGATGACGCGTGCACCGGATTGAGAGGAGGGCAATAATCCCTCCCCTCCAGCAACCTGTCACTCACATGACATCACAGCAATTAGCAAACGACAACAATCCAATTAATTCCAGATGGACAAAATCATGTCACGCACTAAAAAAAAAGAAGCAGTTTCACTCAGATTTACGTCACAATAGGGAAGAAAAGACCCCAAATATCTATGTCTTCATCCCATTGCAACACAATAAGTTCAAAAGCCTAAGACTTGGGCAAAAAGTGGTAACAATTCAAGCCAGGTCCATGGAGACTCTAAATAGCATAGAAATGTCTGCCTGCTTCAGAGCACAGCTGACATTTTCTCAATGACAAACTGCCTCTTAGAGCATGAGTAAATTCATAAAATTGCAGATACGTGATCTAGACTACATTGCTTTTTTTTTTTTTATTAATGACCTGCTTTTATGGCTAACACATGTCACAAGCTAAAAATGAACAAAAGCACAGACAGACCAGTGATGTCATGAGGCTGCTCTGAGCCAAAATGCCACAATAGCAGTGAATCATTTAATTCCACGCGGATATTGAGAACTTTAGATTTCTTTTTCTTTTCTTTTTCTAAATGCTGAAGACCACCTCTTTGTGTCACCCACTTCGTGTAAAATCCCTTATTTGCAGCTAAATGCTAAAGATAAAACCCATAAAGGTGGTGGGCCACTTACCTTAGAGCTGAAGGGTTGGTCAAAATCCCTTGCCTCTTCAAATACATCTATAATCATAAATCCTTTTGGATGCTTATATACTTCCTTATAAAAAATCAATAATCAAATATATTCATTATCACATACTTATTTTTATATTCTTTGTGCTTGTGAAATTATATTTTCTTAAATGCATGTGATGGAAGTAACCAGTTTCTTTTACATGCATTCCAATCTTACTTTGAGATTGCACGTAGTACACGCAGGACACGAAGGCCATGTAACCCACAAGGCCGTTTGTCTCTTTCTCTGGTATCAGAAGAAAGGTTAGAGGGTCCTAAAGGCAGCGTGGACACATATGATCCTTCGCTGGACAGATGGTCAAGCTATATTGAGCGTTACTATTGAACTTTAATTGTTGTATTAAAATGTATTCTTTCCAGTATATTTCCTTCCTTGGGAGTAAATGCCAGTTATCTGTTTTTCTCCCAAACGAGTGAATGTTTTAGCATTATGTTTTGGTATACTTAACTGATAATAAGGAGCTCAGACTCTCTTCAGCCTTGATGGGAGCTGTTATTTGCTAGTGTCTGTTATTTGTGTGTGTGCGTATGACATTCTATGTAGGTTCTGGACGTTCGGACCAGACAACCCGGCGCCCTGCTCTAACCGGCGAGGCCACCACAGACCTAAATCTATTGAGTGGACGACAACTATCTTTACTAATGGCGATAGGCACTCCTATCTCCTCACATGTGTTAAATTGTTTAGGCTCTTAATGTTTCTTAGCCAATGAGAATCATTCAACCTGTAAGCAATGACGTAGCTTAGACCTTGGAAATGGTATAACTGCTGTGATCTTTGTAACTGTAAGCGGGGCGGCCTACGAACTCCTGTGTGAGTCTTGAAGCTGACTTCTGCTGATGAAACTGCAAACTATCTTCAGTAAAACTTTTCTTTAATTTTTTTATAATTCTGACTCCGGGTCTTCATTCTTCATATCTGGTTCTGGGTCTTTAACTGTATACCCCCTTACAGTTATGGTGGAGGACGCGGCAATTATTCTTTGGTGACATCCCTGGCTAATCAACAAACAAGGTAGTAATTTTATTATTTGGTTAGGGCTATCTGATTGGGAGAGATTTTGAAGGGGAGCGGGAGAGCTTCACTCCGATGAGGAGAGTGAAGATTAATTATACTGAAGGTTAAAGTATAAAAGGAAGTCGCTGATAGCATTGTTTAAAGTTTTAACAAGAGCAGACAGCGCAAGCGAAGCGTGCTCTGTGGGGGCCCCATTGGGCATTGTTGGTATAGCAACACCCCAGCAGAGTACGTCCCTGGATTGTAGGTCCAGTGGCACCGAAAACCTGCTCAATCTCTTCCATCTCAGATAGGGGATCCCCGAACTTAGTGAAGTGAATCAGGCAGTTAGGGATACTAACAATAATAGGGTTGTTTGCCAGGGATGCATCAGGAACGATTCCGAGAGAAGAAAAAAAAAGAAGTTGTGACCCAAATTGGCGTGGACCAGTATATGTAACTGTGATTTTGGAGTATACTTTGCAGTTTCATCACGCAGAAGCCGAGCTGTGTTGTTAAAAGATCGCCGCCTCCATTTCTGCAATAACTTCAGGTGAGTATGAACCATGATTAAGATATGGCAGTCCTGAAACAAATAGTGAGACAGGAAAGCAAACGCTGTTAGCAGCTGTGCTCTGAAGCCCTCACTTCAAAGAATTTTGCAGAAATTATTAAGTAAATGGTAGTCAGTATTTTGATTCTGATTGGAAATTTAAACAACTTGACTGGCTACAAACAAATAAAGAAACTGGAAAATTTAAATGTTTAGCCTTGTATTGCTTACGATGATTACAAAAAGCAAGTGAAGTAAATTCTGGGTCGGGGATAATTTCCCTCGACAAGCGACTAAAGTTAAAAGGAAACTTTGTGAAAACAACTTACAATATTTTGAGCATTTCCATGCAGCTTATGAAAATTAATGTTCTGCCAATGATAATGATGAAGATTATGATTTGGCTATTATGATTAAATCCGCCACTGGTGGACTGTAAAAGAATACAGAGAACTGCTTGTCAGGGGCTCTGTTTGCATTCCTGAATGGGACACACTGCTTCAAGAGTGTGCAGTAAGTGGAGCCGACAGAAGGTGTTTAAAAATGTGATAGTGACAAATTCCTGGTATTAATGTGGGTTTGAAAGTTGATCAGTGTTTAAATGAAGACATTAACATTTTTCGTCTGAAAAAATAAGAGATAAAAAAAACAAGGTCAAAAGATTGAAGTCTTAAAGTGAATCTTGTTGAAGAAAAGATCTATAATAGTAATTTTTATAAGTGAATTGATGAACACTAGTTGATGTAAAATTAATGACTCCAACAAATGTGAGTTGCAAAATATATCAAAGTAACTAAAAGGATGATTGTGTTATAATTAAACATTTTAAAAAGGTTTTAGATGATATAGAGAGACTTATCTCACAGATGATTTACAATAACTGCAAAAGTATCACAAGCAGATAGGTCTAGCCTCGTCAAAGTTAGTGTGAATCCTAATTGGAGATGCATAAACTCCATGAGAAAACTTAAGTCAAATATTAAACTATGGTTGAGAACTTGACACTAAAATCAAGATTGAGAAATGTGAAACATCATTTAGAACTAAAATAATTATTTTTATTGAAGATCAAATAAGCAGAAGCAGGACTGGATTAACAGTTGCTGAATGCTGATTAAACAAACAGCTTGAAAAGTTGACCATGAAAGAACTAGAAGCTGATGTTTTGCTTTCAAAAGATAAGTTTGTTATTGGCTGTAATGAAACAGTTTGCTTATCTGGATCTGATGTGTACTGTGGCTGAAACTGCCAGTGCAACAGAGACTCAATCTGAGTGGAAAATTTGTAATGTCTAAATAAAGACAACTATAAAATTATGTTTATTTGGAAACACATGTAATTTCTGACAAATATGCCTTAAGCTGGGATAGAGTTATAGGATGGTAGATAAAAGTTTGATGTTAGAAGTTTATGAGAGTGCAGTGTGCCAGTCCTGAATGTCTCAGAGTCTCTCTCATTCAATGTCAGCTAAAAGCTGTTATCTGAGCCTGTCATTAGTGATAATAAGCTATTTGAATTAAAACACAGTGAAGTGACATCTTTGATTAGGTTATTTTAGGACCAGTAACTTCTTTGTCTGATCTTAGTCCCCACCATGAAACGGGGGTGGGCCGACGCCTTCGGCTACAGAAACTGTACACTGAATGTACGGTTGTGATCTAAATCCACTGAGTAGCTAGGTTGCTGCTTTTAAGATGGTTAATGGATTTAAGTGATTAAATACTGTTGTTATTAACCTGTCTCCCTGTGTTACAACTATTAGGCAGTCCGAATGGCCCTGGTGACTCTTGATTGTGTCTTTCCTAAGCTCCAGAGAACAACAGATTTTGTTGAAGAAAACGGTCAAAGATTCTGTGATGGGAAAGAGCGGTTACCAGTGGGCACGAGTGACCATCCCAGTGACGGGTAAGACCTTCTTTGGCCAGACAGGGGGCAACCTAAGGCAGGGGGGTCACGTAAAGTCACTGGGCATTTCCTGAATGGAGATGTTTTATGTGAGACAGGTATGAGAGTTGAGCAGGAGCTGTGAGGCCAGCAGCGTCCTTATACCGTTAAGGGGAGATGAAGCTGGGACGAGTCCCGGCAGTCTGCCCCATAATGCAAGCTCCTCTATACCACTCACCAGAAGAAACCGCATTAGTTGTATGGCTTGTTTTTCATTGTGACAAGCGTCTGCAAATATGCCAGGGGGGGAAAAAAAAACACCCTGAAGGAGGTTATAGATAAAGAGCTAACAGGAATGAGCTTTCGGGGTTCAGTCGGGGCCATGAAGTGATTCCCATTAGTTGTTGTGGAGACAGTAATAAAACTTTTTGATGTCGGTTGCCTTATGGGCAAGGAAAATGTATAGAAGTTGATTTAGAACTAGTATGTCTATAACATGGTTTTTAACTCCTGAAGGTCGTTAGACATGGTGGTGACTAAAGATGAAGACAGTTTTTGTAGATTCAAGAAAAGTCTGGCTAACAAAGGTGAATGGTCAAAGGTTCATAGTGAGAGAGACTGCTTGAGTGAAGGAAGGGATGTGTCTGTCTTTCTGTCATTGGCCTGCAAAAGAGAGCTTAAACAAAATAATGTTAATGAACCAAAACAACCCAGCTGACCTTGTTAAAATCAAATGAATAATGAACAGGCATGCTTTGAAACTGGTTTAGGGACCATGTAAAATTAGATAGAAGCTACAGGAAAATGGAAAGGTTAAAATCTTATTTAAAATTTAAATCTTTTAGCAACAATATAAAATATATGAATATGAGAATATGAGCAGTTCATAGTCAGGTATGAATGTGTGTATTTGTTGGTGACTGCGCGTCATGTCTTGTATGTGTTAGTTTGGGGTACTATTATTTCCTGATTTTAAGGATATTGTGTCATTAACTTCTGGAATTAGTGTTTTATCATTACAGATGGGTTAAGTAAAATGACAAACTTTAAAAAAAGTTGATAATTCTGAGTCAATCTGATGAAAAGACAATGCATAACATGGGACGAGCTTTAATTGGAGTGGTTTTCCAGCTCTGTCTGGTATTGGTAATTATGAATGCTTTTGTCATTTATGATATTGATCTGAATTACTCTCTGGATTAGTATTTTATATAAATTGGAATTGTAAAGAAGATTGCTGTCCATTATGGGGTAAAACTCTTGTCTAAATTCAACTGAGGGTCTAAATTTAAATAGACAACTAGGCGGGATCATAAGGATAAACGTAGGAAAAAAAAACATACATATATATATAGACTTGACGGCAGAGAGACAAAGTGACACATTGGCTAAGTCACTATCCAAATTATCCAGAGTGAGCTCCCTCATTTTTATTGAAAGGCCGGAGGGCGAACAAAGGAGGAGTGAATATAACTTCTAAAAAGAAAAGGTTTTATTTCTCAATCCATTAAATGGATGTATGACATTAGATATCTAAGAAAACAGCTATATGGCTGTCTTAGGGGTTGGGATCTGAGTAACATAATATTTTGGTTTCTGTGAAACTGTAAAGATAAGTGGGACTGAGACAATACTGCTAATATTATTATTTTTTTATGTTTGTAATATACTTACAATGTTCTAATAATCTTTAGACTAACTATTTGATAGACAAATACTGTATGGAAGTCAAATTAAGTTTAAATGGTATGAAAAGTGAGTTTCAAAATAAAAATAATAAGGCATTGTATGATTAACAGGGATTAATGTGATATAAAGATAAGGAATGAACAAAAGCTTTATTAAGCAGAATGGGGAACAATTCTATATTTTAGACTGAAATGATGATGTGAATTTGTTTTATTTTATTTCTATTTTTGAAACAAACAAAAAAAGGGTATAAGATGTTATACAATTAAAGTGGTACATGCTATGTGACCGTAAACTGAAAGATGATTTCAGTAAAGACTTAAAGTTCTTACATCGATTATTATGGGTCTTAATTATTAATATTTTATTTTTGTTGTTGTTTATTTTTAGTTAGATAACCATTGTGTTTTGAACCTAAAGGGTCTATAAAAGGGGTAGTGAAAATAATGGATTCACCATCCAACTTTGTTTATAATAAAAGGATTTGGAAATCATAGTTTTATAAAAATAAAAATAAAAACCTAGTGCATATATTCTGGTATTCATGATTATAGACAATGTCTTCATTTAGGATCTGAGTAGTGACTGTGGATCTAGGCCATGCTAGGAATACAGCAACAGTGCTTGCTTATGTAGCCTGGCTTCCAGAGAATAAATATGTACTTGTTTCGTAATCAGTTATGTGTTTTATAAAAATTTTAACCTGACTGATAAACTGAGGAAGAATTACATTGATGTCCTGTTGTGAGTGGAAGGTGGGAGAACCTCTTAATGGGGACTGGAATTTTTAGTAACCAGCATGTCCGTGACGAGGTGAAGAGACAAGTGTGACCCGTCAGGGGAGCATGCGTCACCACTCCTCCCTTCCGTAGTGACCTCACTGGTTAGACCAGACGTGGCGGTATTGGACCCCACATTGGTCTAAAACGGGGGACTGAAGGGTTGGTCAAAATCCCTTGCCTCTTCAAATACATCTATAATCATAAATCCTTTTGGATGCTTATATACTTCCTTATAAAAAATCAATAATCAAATATATTCATTATCACATACTTATTTTTATATTCTTTGTGCTTGTGAAATTATATTTTCTTAAATGCATGTGATGGAAGTAACCAGTTTCTTTTACATGCATTCCAATCTTACTTTGAGATTGCACGTAGTACACGCAGGACACGAAGGCCATGTAACCCACAAGGCCGTTTGTCTCTTTCTCTGGTATCAGAAGAAAGGTTAGAGGGTCCTAAAGGCAGCGTGGACACATATGATCCTTCGCTGGACAGATGGTCAAGCTATATTGAGCGTTACTATTGAACTTTAATTGTTGTATTAAAATGTATTCTTTCCAGTATATTTCCTTCCTTGGGAGTAAATGCCAGTTATCTGTTTTTCTCCCAAACGAGTGAATGTTTTAGCATTATGTTTTGGTATACTTAACTGATAATAAGGAGCTCAGACTCTCTTCAGCCTTGATGGGAGCTGTTATTTGCTAGTGTCTGTTATTTGTGTGTGTGCGTATGACATTCTATGTAGGTTCTGGACGTTCGGACCAGACAACCCGGCGCCCTGCTCTAACCGGCGAGGCCACCACAGACCTAAATCTATTGAGTGGACGACAACTATCTTTACTAATGGCGATAGGCACTCCTATCTCCTCACATGTGTTAAATTGTTTAGGCTCTTAATGTTTCTTAGCCAATGAGAATCATTCAACCTGTAAGCAATGACGTAGCTTAGACCTTGGAAATGGTATAACTGCTGTGATCTTTGTAACTGTAAGCGGGGCGGCCTACGAACTCCTGTGTGAGTCTTGAAGCTGACTTCTGCTGATGAAACTGCAAACTATCTTCAGTAAAACTTTTCTTTAATTTTTTTATAATTCTGACTCCGGGTCTTCATTCTTCATATCTGGTTCTGGGTCTTTAACTGTATACCCCCTTACAGAGCAAACTGAACTCTATAGACTCCTCTATAGACTGCAAGGTTTGCCTGTGGAGCCAGCACTGCCTTCCCTCATAAATGAATCACACATTTTTATGTCTGGCCTGCCTCACACCCCCCTCACCAGCAGTCCTGCAAAACCCAGAGCTGCCGCCATGACAGTTTGGTGTCAACTCTTTATTCTTAGACTTAGTCAGATTTGTGGTATGTGTTTGTGAAAGAAAAAAAGACCAAAAGAGAAAGCCCAATAAAAACAAAACAAAGTACATTTTCACTCAGAATCGGACAATGTGCTGCATTTTTGCTAAACTTTTTTTTATAAAAGTTATTATGCAAAAGTGTGATTAAGATGTACAGCAAGCTCCATTGACTGGGAATTGAGTAAAAAAAGATGGACTTGCATGTCAGATGAAAAAGGAAGTCAGAGGTTGATCAAAGACAATGTTTTGTATTCTTTGAAATAACATAAATCAATGAATCGTGCACATTAAGACCAGGAACGTGTATTAGAGAGTAAATAAGGTCAATTTTGATTGCATGTTAACTTCCAGTCTCTGGATTGACAGAACAACTACGATGAAGCTCATGATGAACGACCTCATCAGACTAATGTCTCCTCACAGATTGCCTAATAAGTGCCATAAACATGAACGTAATGGCCAACACAGTTTTAAGCCTGAGAGCACAGCCACTGTACCATGACACAGCATCATCTTATTCACTGAGTCAAATGTAAATAGGGATTGTGAGTGTCTATGGTTAACCAAAATAATATGTTTTATAACAAACCATTCAAAGTCCACCCTGTCCTATAAAAAGTCCTTTCAGTGCCTCACCCCTTCATTGTTCAGTCCATCCACAAGAAACTCCTACACTGTCCCTTAACAGGCACGTGTTCACACTCGGACAACAGGCGCTTCATCGTAAACACTGTGACATCATCACTGTTGACCTCTTCTTCCTGAGGATGTGTGCACATTTCAAGAGACAGGGGCAGATGGCTTGAATAAGCCTGTGCTGGTCTGTAACATTTACATTTAGTAATTTAATAGATGCTTCATATATTTAATAGAATGGTAGACATACACTACCATTCAAAATTTTTGAATCAATAAGATTTTATTTTTAGAAAGTAATTAATACTTTTGCTCAGCAAGAATGCATTAAAGTGACAGTAAAGACTTTTACATTTTACATCTATTTCAAATAGTGCTCTATTAATTGACATTGACATTGACATTGAGGTTTATTTCAGACAGACAACTTAGTTTACACACAGCTCAGCTGACAAACTACAGCATATTTACTTCTGTCTGAAACAGGTGTAGGCTGAAGCTCTTGCTTATAATGCCTACCCTTTTTGAAAAACATCTCATATTTTAAACAAATAAAAATAAAAAATAAGTATTGTCTTGCATCAATATAATGTTGACAAACAAATCTAGAGAGAATACAAAACCCAAGTATTTCCTATGCAATTCAGTTTCACACTCTAGAATACAACCAATACAGCTTATTCATTTATCACTCTTTAAATTGTTTCATATAATTTCATTGCATTGTTTTTAAATAGTTTCTTTAACTTACTAAGTGTCCCACATATTTTTAGTTCCTCATGACAGCTATTCCATAAATGTACACCTTTAACTGAAATACAATGGTATTTTGCATTGGTCCTCACTTGGTTCTTTTTAAAAATACAGGTTCCCCTTAAGTCATGTTGGCATACTCTTTCTGTGAACAACCCTTGGATACTTTCTGGCAATTGATGGTTTTTTGCTTTATACATGATTTGTAGTGTTTTTAGCTCTACTAATTCTTTAAACTTTAAAGCCTTTAATTCAATAAAAAGGGAATTTGTTGGCTCCTGATAGGTGGTTTTCTTTATTATTCGCATTGCTCTCTTTTGAAGCATAAATATTGGATTGGTATTTGTTTTATATGTATTTCCCCATACTTCCACACAATAAATAATGGAAGCACAGGGGAACAATACAAAGTATATAGTGATTTTTCATTTAAGAAATATTTAACTTTATATAATATTGCAATTGACTTTGAAATCTTGTTCTTAATATAAGATATATGGGACTTCCAATTTAAGTTTTTGTCTATAATTACTCCAAGAAATTTATTAGCTGACACCCTTTCGATTTCAACTTCATTAATCATTAATTTACCTATTGTATTAGTTGAATGATTGCCAAACACAATACATTTTGTTTTACTTATATTTAACGTTAGTTTATTCGAGTCAAACCATTTTTTTAGCAGTGCCATTTCTTTTCCCATTGTATCAAAAAGTTGTTTCAGATTGTCACCAGAACAAAATAAGGTTGTATCATCAGCAAATAATATCAGTTGTAATACTTTGGAAACCTCACATATATCATTAATGTATAACAAAAAAAGCAATGGGCCCAGCACAGAGCCTTGGGGAACCCCACATGTTACCTGCACCATTTGTGACTTACAATTATCTATTTGGACATATTGATGCCTTTTCTCTAAGTAATTACTTATCCAAGAGTGGGCTACCCCTCTTACTCCATATTTTTTCAATTTCTCTAACAATATGGCGTGGTCGACCGTGTCAAATGCTTTCTTAATGTCTAAAAATACCCCAACTGTGTATTGTTTATTGTCTATTGCGTTGGATATTTTCTCCACAAATTCTATTAATGCATGTGTTGTTGTTCTATTACTTCTGAACCCATATTGTTTTCTGCTTAATATGTTGTATTTAATAACAAAATCATTTAATCTTGTATAAAATAATTTTTCCAATATTTTTGAAAACTGTGAAAGCAAAGAAACAGGCCTATAATTTGAAAAAGTATGTCTATCCCCAGTTTTATATATGGGTATGACTTTGGCAATTTTCATTTTTTTAGGAAATAAACCTTTTTGAAGAGACAAGTTACATATATGTACTAGAGGTTTCTCAACACACTCGATAATATGTTTTACCACACACATATCCATATCATTCCAGTCAGTTGACTTCTTATTTTTAAATGATTTAACAATATCTATTATTTCTTTTCCATCTGTTCCTCTTATAAACATTGATTGCTTATTTACACTACCCGTTTCTCTTTCCGTTCTACTTTTCCTATCAATTCCTACAATCTCCCCAGCCAGACTGGGACCAACCTTGACAAAAAAAATATTGAAATCATTAGCAATTTGTTCCTTATCACTTATAATTTTATTGTGATTAATCACATCTACCATAAAAGTTTGTGTTTATATATGCATATACAGTATATATTATTATTATATTTATATGTAAATTATATATTTATATACACACAATATATGTGTGTGTATGAATATACATAGGCCTACATAATACTGTATATGCATACATAAATGGGTGTGTGTGCACACACACATAACATAAATATATAAATATAATAATATAAACACACTAATATTATATAAACAAAATTTTTTATGTTAGATGTGATTGATCGATTTGACAGGACTAATTTAAAATAAATGCTGTTCTTTTGAAAGTTCTATTCATCAAAGAATCTTGAACAAATGTATCACAGTTTCCACAAAAATATTAGGTGGCATAACGGTTTTCAACATTGATAACAAATAGAGATGTTTCTTGAGCACCAAAGCATCATATTAGGATGATTTCTGAATGATCATGTGACCCTGAAGACTGGAGTAATGATGCTGAAAATTCAGTTTTGCATTACAGGAATAAATTACATCATAATTAGAGAAAACTGTTATTTTAAATTATAATGATATTTTAAAATATTACTGTTTATTTACTGCATTTTGATATAAGAGACTTATTTCTGAAACATTAAAAAACTGGGTGAACCAGAGCAATACAAAAGCTAATGCAAAAGAGAACAGTGGAGGAAGTGAAGAAAGATTTACTTAACGTATATTTAACGTCTATGCCTTCAGGTTCTTTTTTAAAATATGTGATGGTCATAGTTGCCACCAAATTATTTATGCCTCTATTCTCTTAGTGTTTTGTTTGAGCTGTGGTCATGGAGCCATTTTGCTTTCTTTGAAGCCTACAAGTATGGTGTCACTGGCAGCACAAAAGAAATGTTTTCAAAGTCTGGTAATTCAATTGGCAGGAGGACCAGAGGATCATCAAAGTAGGAAGTAATGCTTTTCCAGGCTGGAACTAACCACAGCTGAACAGTACAGAGTCAAACCTACAGTACAACTCAGTTCTCCATGTTCTCCTACAACCCTAAAAAATACTACATTTAGATTTTACCAATAGACAAAGTTACAATAGATTGTGTAAGATCTAGATTTACATGCCATCTTTGTAAAATTTGTTCCAACAGATTGTAAAAGTTCCTTAAGAAATTAGATTTTTTAGCCAAGGTGGGTTTATTTACACGTCATTTAAACCTAACTAAACATTTAAAAGCAAAAAGTGGCGTTTCTCTCCTCGCAGTCCTGAAATGTGTTGGCTCAAAATGAGGTCTTTGTATCAATGCTTGAACATACTGTCAAGGTCAACTGCTGCTCTGTCTTGTGCTATTAATGTGGCAATTTAAACTGAACAGAATGGTCAGCACTTGAATGAAACAAATCAAAATGTATATGTCTATTAAAATATATGCCTGTGACTGTCACTAATGGGTGACATTTTTCAATGTCATTTGAGACATTCGTGATTTGTACGCCCAATCTTCTTGTTTATGCAAAATCCACAATAACAACCTAATCGTGAGGGGGGAAACGGTTATGTTAGGCCTTGTAGAAGGTTCAATGATTTGACCAAGGTCGTCTACAAAAGCATGCTTATAAAAAGCACTGACGATAAGTATGACTTATTCACAACAGGGTTTCTAATGAACTAACCCGCATGGCTGTACATAATTAGAGTGAGGACGGAGACTTGACTTACAGAGAGATGACAGTGACAAGGTTTATCAGTTAAAAACACTCTGATCAAAGGACTGGCATACACAGCCATTCTGCTAATTACGCTCTTATTCTGCCAAAGAATATGATCTCAAATGAAGGGGATGAAGCTTAGAGACGTTTAAAAAAAAATCACTGTGTTAGACAGCACAGACAGGAAAACTTGGTGACTATAGACTATCACTGAAGCTACAATAGCAAATAAAAGCCTTCAATTTAGTATTAACAAATAAACGGCAAAGTAACGACACTTAAAACTGAATAGCCCACCTAATATCAGTACTACATAGTGCTTTACTTGTGCTCATATACCCCTCAAACCTTGAACAGTGAAGAAGGTTACTGTTAATCAGAGGAAAAAAGCTGACCAGTGATCCTTATCGGTTTCTATTCCTCCCCTGAGCTTAATCATCTCAGGCTAATGTATTTGACCAGAGGAATCCATACAGGAGCATAGGAAAGTTCAGTGGTTCATCTGTTTTCCATATGAGTTTAAGGCCTCTAATCTAATGTATGACATCATCATATGCAAGAGCTATTACTAATCCTTTACCCTGGATCTCTTTTAATTACCATTAGGGCACTATTTCATTGCACAGTTGCATCTGCAGATGGTTGCACTTAGCTTGTTAAATGTTTATCACAACCAAAATGCTTCTGATCTTAAAGCAGTTAAATTGTTGATCCACCAGCTTTCATTACTATGCAATATAAGGAATTTGTGGGGGGAAAGCTTGTCTTTTACATATGCAACTCAAACTATTGTAATTTTAGTAGTATATCTATCAAACTTGTGTTTTTGAGAAACTGTTAATTTTTTTTATATAAAAATCCCAAAACTGAAGAAAAAAAATCCAAGTTAAAAAAAAAAAACGTTCACAGATTTTCAAATGCAGTGTCAGAATTTTGGAACTTCGAGTATCTTCTCCTGTTCTCTTTCTGTTTTCTTTTCCAATACAGGCAAGAATTGAAAACAAACTTATACTTTGATGTTATCTATTCTTTTAATGAGCGATGGCCATTCGATTACAACGATTACATTCATCAACTGAATGGGAACCTGTGCAATGATTTGCCCTATGCTACTAAAAAAAAGGAGATTGTAAGAACATTCTCTGTTTTTTGAACGAGGCAACTCTATTCATTAATCTCTATTATGGATTAGGTCTTGTACGCGCATGTTTACAAATGAACACACCACACTGTAAAGTGCCTAAAATTCCACTGAAATCTGAATGATTAACTGAGCAGTTTTAAAATTAGGAAAGAATTATGTCATCAGTCTGTTCAGTAATGAACAGCCCTCACCACTTAAATGTGACCAACTGCATGTGTGCATCAGCGTATCAGCACATTTCCAGGAAACAGACTCCAGCCTTTTCTCCACGTACCACTAGATAAGTGATGCTCTTTGATTCAGCTGTCTTGCTCTTCTGTCCTTCCATTGCCCTCCCTTTCCTTTAGACTTAATGAATACTTAAGTAGACTATAGTTTGGATGTACATGTTCTAAGTTCAGTGTCACTTGAAGATAAAGTTCTGTGAAAGAAAAAAGCCACATCTTGAGGTCAACCAATATGGATTTTTATGGAACTATGCAAGTGATATTGACCAAATACTAAATTTAATTACAATAACTGCCTTCAAAATAGGCCTGATTTAATAGGCCTATAGCTATTTTTAATGTTTTTAAAAAGAAGTCTCTTATGCTCAAGCCTGCATTTATTTGATCAAAAATACAGAAAAAAACTGCAATATTGTGAAATATTATTACAATTTAAATACAGGCCTACTTTAAAATATAATTTATTTCTGTGATGCAAAGCTGAATTTTCAGCATCATTACTCCAGTCTTCAGTGTCACATGATCCTTCAGAAATCATTCTAACACGCTGATTTGATACTCCGTTACTATCGATGTTGGAAACAGTGCTTAATATTTCTTTTGGAAACTGTGATACTTTTTTTTAGGATTCATTGATGAATAAAAAGTTAAAAAGAACAGCACATATTTCTAACCATATAAATCTTTTTTATTCATCAAAGAATCATGAAAAAAATAAGAAATATTAAGCAGCACAACTGTTTCCAACATTGATAATAAATCATCAACCTATTAGAATGATTTCTGAATGTGACACTGAAGACTAGAGTAATGATGCTGAAAATGAAGCTTTGGATCACAGAAATAAAATATATTTCAAAGTATATTAAAATAGAAATATTTTAAATTGTAATAATATTTCACAATATGTTTTTTCTGTATTCTTTTAATCAAATAAATGCAGGCTTGATGAGCATAAGCGACTTCTTTTAAAAACATAAAAATAGTAATGTTTATATAATATATATATATATATATATATATATGGGGGGAAATGTATATATAATTCCCCCCCCCCCCCCCCCCCCCCCCCCCCCCCCCCCATATATATATATATAAAGTGATAGACCAATACATTTAGTTATATTTTGCCAATATATCTTTCCCTCACATTAGACCTTTGTTTGATCATTCGATCCTTTTGGCATCAACTTGACCTATTCACATTTTATTGTGATCAACCATTTGTTTCGTTTCTTCACCTTTTACAACAGCTTCCAACATGTGAAGCTTTATATAACAAATGGCCCACATTCTTGCTTTTGAAAACAAAGATCTGTAAACCACATGAAGACAGATATGCTATGCTTGATTAGGTCCTTTTCAGCAGCCTCTAAACAGGACCTTGGCAATCAAAAGACCTGTTGTACATTGTACCAATACCACTCTGATCACAAAACATCCCCTCACATAGATAAGGGCTCAATCTAAACCAGCCCAGAGAGGTCTAAACCAGACTCATCTGCACTGCTGGCATCTAAGTCAAGGTCAACCAAAAGCAGCCCTTCTTTTGAACAGTAGCTTCCCAACTGAGTGGAGTTACCATCCGGCGCAGAGTTGTTGACCTCGCACCTCACTGTTCGCATCCCGCGAACTGACACAGGTCGCTTCCTCTGCACGTGAGACACATGCCCTTTGATGTTTTTCACTATAACCAGCAGTGTCAACACAACAGGAGGCTGTTTGTCTGAACAGTTTAACAAAAACTGCTGACACAACCAATAGAAGCTGCCTGATCTCCATTCACATCGGTATAATACGGGAATAGGCTATTATCGTTTTCAGAGAGGTCGACTTTTTTTGGGGTCCCCAGTCAACTTGGTAACTTTTTTTATTTTATGTAGGCTAATAAAGTGTCAAATAAAGGGCTGTTCACACCCAAGAAGGATCATAACTATAACGATAAAGATATAGTTTTAAAAATAATTCTTAATTTAAAAGAATAGCAGAGTCCGTGCAACTATAACAATAACGGTACAGAAAGATGATCAGATAAATTAGAATTATAGGTTCACAATGATTTTTCTCTAGCTGAACATTGACAGCCAAATCAATCCTGCTTTAAAGAGCTCATTTAAATCAGAAGATGACAGAACTGAAGCGCTGCTTAAAATAAACACAACCATATTGTGTGTTGATGTGGACGTGGGGTTCTTGGTGAGAACGGGCCTTAACGCTAGTTCTGACCGATGTTGTTATGGTTATCTCCTGATGAACGCGAGGAATTCGCTAAATATGGCCTAACCAAACTCATATGGTTATTGAAAAATTTGAAAACCCACTTAAAACACAGCCTGTTAATATGTAGACGTAGGCTAATTAGGGGGTTAAACAACACCCCCAGCCCCCACACTTTGACTTTTTAATTTTGTATTTCGCGAGTGACACCAAAATGATGGCGTCAGGCGTGCGTGTATAAAATGCATGTTGTTTTAAACATACAAAAAAGAAAGAGTTGTTAGCTGTGGATTTGAACACTTTTGAAACACGATACAGAAAATCTTGCACATAACTTGACATCAAAGTTATAATGGCATGCTACGTGAAGCCCATTTCTCCTCTGCACTACACAATCTGCTCACTTCACCCTTTACCTCTCTAATCTATCCTTTAGAACACACATCTTGCGCACTGCGCCCGACCCCTAAGCGCACAATTTACAGACAAGCAGCAAGCTGTCTGCCTTCTGGACTATTTTTTTTTCCATAGCGGAAAGCAACAAATTAGCTGATAATCATCAATGCAATTCATCTCAGTCCACAATATCATTCCAGCCGTATTTTTGGTCATTTATTCTGTAATAAATGCAGGGACATTAGCCAACAGGACGACAGATGCATGAGACCGTTATCTCACAAGTTCATCCCTTAGACGCTTATTCCCTGCGTTTATTGAACGGCCCGGGTCAGTGTTAACGTCAGCAGCTGAAATCGCGTTTAAATCGGCAAGGTTTACAAGAAAGCCTCGTCAAGAAGCCCATTTTCGAATATGTTAATCAATTTCAGTAAAACGGAACGTCCACTTACCTGAGATGTGCTCTTTTCGAGGACCGCGTTTAGTTCCTGATGTAGTGTGCTGAATCCGCTCTGTGTTGAGCATATCTGAGGGAAAGGTTGTGCAGAGGAGAGGGAGAGAATTGAGCTCAAATTTGTCTTGTGTGGGTCGGCTGGCGAGGGGAATGGTTCCTCCCAGCGTGTGGGTAAACTTTTACTGACGAGACTGTATACCCCACCCTCCCATTCCACTATTACACACAAACCCAAACTGAGGCTTATTCATGCTGGACATGATTGATTAATGATGAATAATGCATTGTCTAACAAACATGGGGAGTAGGCCTAAAAAAAAAAAAAAAAAAAAAAAAAAAAACTTAAACCAGCTTAAGGTTGTTTTCTGGTTTGATCGCTCAGTCTGCCAGCTGGTCAACCACACACCTAAACAGACCAGGGAGTAGGAGATACACTTAATACGAATTATATTCACTTTGGTTCTATTTTAAGTCACCATGAAATTCAAATTGGCAGTTATTGTTTTAATGGGATTGATGTATTTATTATAAATGATTTAGGCACGTCATTTAAAAATAAAATAAATAAATAAATAAAAATCGTGTGCCCACGTAATTTCTAATAAAAAAAACTTCCCCTATCGCAACAACATCTCCCTGATAACGTGTTTATTGGCATGAGGGCGGGACAACCTGTCACTCACATGAAACCACAACGATCCAACCATCCAATCAATTCCTAATCGACAAAATCAAGTCCCGCCCTACATTTTTTTTTCGTTCAAGAAGCCGTTTCACTTGGATATAGCCTACAGTAGGCCTACATTACAATGAAAGAAAAGACTATGACAACTTTTCATGACGACTTTAAGTAAATGGTTCAATACTCTCAAAAATGCATTTATAAAAAATCTGCATATTTTCACTTGATTTTGTACAAAATAATAATACAAGTGCTTCATCTTTGCTTCAATTAATTTAAATAAAAAGTTCATTCATAATGCAGTAACTATACTTTATTGTCATAGTACAAGTACAACGAAAAGCAAAAATAAAATTTGCATCTATTAATTTTAATTCATTTGACTAGCATTTGCAGCTTATTTTAATAGTTAATCAACAAACCATATATCTATTAATTTTATATCAGAAATGACTAAAAAATAGATGTTCGTATTAAATAGAAAGAAGTTCGTATTACAGTAGAGTGTCAATATATTGTTTACCATATATATTTACAAAGTGTGTGTAAGCATTTGCAATTAATTAACATAGAGTATAGATAGACTGCCAAAGAGAGGAACCAATCAATGACTATGTGAAAAGAGGCCCATCAGAGAGGTCAAAAAGGTGAATATCAGATTGAAAGCTGCATCAAATCATTGTACGGTGTCCCATGTGTAAAACAAAAATCTTACCATGCGGAAGCTGGCAGATTACTGTAATTCGCCCTTGAATTTGAAAAGGTCAACAGCAGTATTATAGTTCAGTCATACTAGCTTTAAGTTTAAATGAACAGTACTTTAGTAATCTGTAAATAACATTACTGTAAACATATAGTGTACAGTATTACTCTGTTTTACTCTAAATAGGCACAAAACTTCAAGCGGTTTCATAACACATTGGATGGATATTATGATTAATATTATGATAATAATGATCAATTATTAGTATATTTCTTGCTTAAATCCTTAATTAAAATCAAGGCCTTTTAGTTGTTTGTTTGCAAACCTTCAATGATTCAAGGCAAGTTCCAGGAAAGTGTGGGCAAAAATATTTCCTTGGGCGCTTCAAGTAGTTCAGTAGCACCCCCCCATACCTGAGGGTTTTCATGGCTGACCATTCTCAGATGGAAAGTGGTTCGCTTTGAGCAATTTAAAAGCACAAAAAGGCTGACGGATCTAATAATATTGACACAGATGTTCCATATAACAGAATCCACACAAGGTTTTTGGAATGGGAGTGGGTTGTTGGAGTTTCAAAACATGCTTTTTAACTTCTCATATTGAAATCAACAGAGTTGATCGAAGCTGTGGTTTACTTTTGTTTCCAGTGAAATCATTAGGGTTGTTGTGTGAGGTCACCTTACACTTACACATCTGCTGAACTAACCCTGAAGGTCATGGACCTTCAACCGCTTCAATGTTTGCGATAATTCCAGCCGCCTTTAAATTGCCTATTTGCTGCTTATCTGCTTCCTGTAAATCTAGCCATTGTTTAAGTCTGCCTCCCTTCCACTAAAGTTTGGATAAACAGTATTAAGGAAAGTCATAGCTTGTAGAAAAAGAGGTAGTGTCCGGTCTACCGGCGTCCGATTTGCGAAACAGAAACAGTACAAAGGTACAAAAAAAAAATTTGTGGAAATTCTTCCAACTGACTACTGCGATTGACCAAATCAAGCCAAACCTATACAAAAATGAATGAATATTAGTGCACCTGGAAACCGTTACAGTAGGATTTATAATAAAACAATATGATACATCACTGTTATATCCAATAAAAACAGTATCTTAATACATATTTTAAAATATTTCAAGTCTAATGTGAGTCAGTCTCTCATCGAAAAAACAGCATTTTTTACTTCTGTGAAATATAAAGGACATACCATCTTTATAAAACTAGGTATTATTAGCATAATAAATTATATTAAATACTGGGTGTGTGTGGTACTTATTATATATATATATATATATATATATATATATATATATATATATATATATATATATATATATATATATATATATATATGACATACCGTCTAAGTGATTACTAATTGATATCAGATGAAGTGTTGAAATGTTTTGCTTAGCCTTTGTGAACGGGAGCAAAGGGGAGATGCTTGGCAGCCTGAAACAGAACACAAGGTAATGGGCTTTGGAGGACAATCAATCAGCTGTGATAGCTAGCATAGCTCCAGCCCCTTTAGCTCAATCATACACATACACAACTTGGCGTGGTGAACAGAGAGATTGTCTACCACTCAAGGTTTCAGTGCCTCTTGGCCAATGTGCTTCACCTTGGACTGTCTGCTCAGCTCTGATCTGGTTCACTTGGCATTTACAGCCTGTCAACTAGAAACTGTCAGACAGATTATTTAATTGGCTTCCAGTTAATCTGTAAATAGATCAAGGGGGCGCCTTTATAAATGCGAAGCATGAAAACCTCAACTGCTTGAACAGACTATTGAAAGATTGAAAATTCATAACTGCAATTAACATCAAATAAAAACTAAATACAAAAGCAAATAGACTAATCTCAGCTTTACATTTTAAAGATAAAGTAGGTGTTTGCGGGCTGACATACCTTACAAATACTGTGGCTCTCCCTTAGACATCTCATTATTCTGCCAGACTGAATAAAACACCAAAATACAGACTTGTGGTTTTGAGATGGAAACCATTGCAGGGGTTTGATAGTTCCTTAATTGCATAAAAGAAAGTTTCCAAACTCAGATCTGCTGGAATAACCATAGTGTTCAGACATATTCTTAACATCCACTGAAATCAGGCTCTGAACCTTTTGGGTCCAAAATGAACCTATAATTTAGAGTGACTATTTTGAGGATTGCAGAGTGGCCTGTGGTGACTGGACCCATGCCACCTCAGAGCCAAATACCAGGTTGTGGAGTTATCCATTCCTCAGACTTGTTTGACCGAAACGGGTTGACTGTCTCCACATTGATTGCTGTTGACACACAAGTCTGTTAAAAAGGAAATTGAGAAACCAGGGGGAACATTTTTGAGATATTTAGGCATAGTTGATTTGCATACAAGGTTAAGCAATGATTGAAGGCGGTAATGCTGTTATTGTTGACAGAATTGAAACTGTGACACAGTTGGCGTTAACAAATGGAAAAATACGGTGGACGATAGAGCTGCAATCGAAGAAAACACATACAAAGAACACCAGCAAATAAAAAAAAACCATCTTCATCAGTTTGACAACAGATGTGCTGCAAATACTCACAATGCAACCAAAAACAGAAACGTTAAAATAAACAAAAAACTCACCAGGTCATCGACACACCACTGATGAGGAGACATTGAACAATAAGCATGTCCCAGCCAGGTTTGTCACTTGTTGGGGTCCCCTTGAAACATTTCCATTGTGATCTGTGCTATTTGCAGCAATTTTCTGTTTTTGGTTGCATTGTGAGTATTTGCAACACATGTGTTGTCAAAGTGATGATATTTTCTGAATTTGCTGGTGTTTTTTCTATGTGCATGTGTTTTCTTCAGTTGCAGCATTTTGAGTTCTCTCGGCCACCGTAGAAAAACTCATTGTTATTTGACTGGAATTGGATTAATTTGACCTTTAGTGTACAATGTTTGTGCATTCTCAAGGTTAAAAAGTTTATACTCTCCCACAAAGGGATTTAATCTATCTAACAGAGAACACTGCTCTAGACCTGCCTAGAATAGATCGAAATCCAGATATTACTTCTGCGAACGTCTACATAACAATGTTAAATATTAGCATAATACCGCCCAAACGCATGCACAAAGAAAGAAGGTGAGGCTAAAGAGAACTGTAGTGTTGTCGCCATGTCACAGAGACGCTGCGTTTCGGCGAAAGCAAAACCCCTTTGTGTGGCTTTCCGAAACTAGATGAAATTAGGAATCAGTGGGTAAGATTTATTTATAAAAATGGTCCTGAGCAAAAGTGTGATTGTTGACCAATCTTGGAGAGTACAACGCTGGCTATACACAAGTCATGCTTGTGTACAAGTTGGTTCCGATTGATCTGCTTGATTATCGGGCTTGAACTGTTACGATAAAAATTATGACATTAACTGTTTGCGTTTACAATTGCTTTAGAAGTCTTGAAAGCTGAAGCTCATGATTATGGTAAGGGGCGATGCATTTCCGACACATGCTTGAGGTGTTTAGGCAATCACAATGCACTATAGGTCATCTGGCCAATCAGAGCACTCTGGGCTTTTTGGATAGAGGGGCTTTGTAGAAACCGGAACTCAATCAACGAGTTCCATACAGAATGGGAATAGAGGTACTGCAATAATGTACAGTATGTGAAAAATGTTTTTGAACATTAAAGGCTATTAATCTATTCTATTCCACCCAATAAACAAAATGATGAATTGTAAAAAATAGCATCATCTGGCCCCTTAAGTATGTTTACCTAATTTTTGGCTACTAATAACTTTTAATGGGATTTGGCAACAGTGTAACTTATGTTGGTATATGGCACTTGAACAAACTCTGAAAGTTCTCTATAAAGCACAATACTACTGCTGTCTGAAGAACAAGCATCGTTCACTCCACTTCTCTTATGGTGATCCCATTTTTATCTCATGTGCTCAATTTTTCCTTCAGGTAAAAACAACAACAACAACAACAACAACCTTGTGGGATAAGATAAGTCCCTGATTAAAGGCCCTGTAAAGGCAATTCTAAAAAAAAAATCTAAACCCATTATAAATGTTAGAAATGTATTGCTAAAACATATTACAAAGACTGTGAACTGTGAATTACTGAATTGTGGAGTTAGACCGTTAAACCGTTTTTCACCGTTGCTATTTTCCGGATTTTTTGGGCGGGGCTAAAACAGGGCTCGATGACGCACTGGAGCCCCTGAGCTCCTGGACACGCCCCTACTTGATGACACACTGAGGCCACTGAGGCTGGCTGGCCCCTCCCCTAACAATAGAACACATTCGCATCAGTTCGCCCCTGAATCGCGAGTTACTGTCAGTACTATTATTTACTACAGCCAACAGTTTGCTAGCTAGCTATGCCTTCGACACGGAAATGCGTAGGCTACTACCTGGATGCGATCATGTACAAAACAGATCGGTGTTTTTATTTAAATTTCCTAAAAACGATCACATCAAGAAGAGGTGGATTAATTTTGTGAAGAGCCAACCTTGATGGAGAGCTGAGGATCAACGCCAACACCCGCCTCTGTAGTGATCATTTTACACAGGATAGTTTTATAAACTGTCGTCGGAGACAACTGGAATTTACTGATAATCCGCTGTTACTGGTGAAAGGGGACGAACCTACTATCTCCCGCCTCGGCCTTCATCTCCCCGTCCCGAAAGCAGTATCTAATATCACCATGAATATAACGGTCGGCAGCTTTCCCGCGAGTGGGCGTGGTTTCAGCGCAGCCAGCGGACACGCCCCCAGCGTTTGAGAGCAGAGAATACTGCTCATTTTTTCAAGATTTTGATAGCTTATTTTATGTACTTGCCGGCTTTTTTTATCAATCAAATTTGGCTGGGTCGCTTATAACACATTTTTCTGTGGTGTGACTACCTCAGAACACATACTTAATTTTGACTTTACAGGGACATTAAATTATTTATTAATTATGTATTCATGTTTATTAATGTATGGGTGAAGGACGAAAAATAACAAAAAACAAACAAGAAAATTGTCTATAAAAAGGAATTCTGTGTAAACATGGTGTAATGGGAATTGTATTGAATAAAAATCTAAGTAAATTTTTTTTTTTAAATCACAACTAATATTACTAAAGACTTCATAACACACAAAGTGGATAATCAAAATAATTTGAGCTGCATGCAAAACCCAGTATTTGCCTAACATATATATTTGACATCCTAATAAGACCTTCTTCATATGCAAAGACTCAACTTTCTCAACCTCAAACAGGGCAGATCTATAAAATGACTAATGCTTTGGCTACCACCTGTGCTGACAAAGAGCAATATGCATTACAGATGCGCATCACTCCAGCTAGAAAAGTGGTGCTTGGTGCGGACCAGAGCATTAGATCAGAGACTAAAGGCAGGGCCTAGTTTATGTTTCCACCTCAGCTGTGGCATCTGGATATCATGAGGTAGGATGGACCACTGGTGTGGCAGAGGGGTTGCATTAAACATATAAGGATCATGTAGAACCCACTCACCTCTGAACTGCCTGTGCGAACAGCTGCCAGCTGTTGATATTAGGGCTCGATCTTCTTTGATGTAAAGCACAAGCCCACAATCTCATACTGAGAACTTCTGTTCAAGAGCATTCTATAATGAAACCCATCAGGGAAGTGCGGAGATGGCTTAGTTTGAGTTTATACAAGATATTCAAGATCAAATCTCAATTGCAGTTGAACTTCCAGCTGAATGTCACCTAATTAAATATTGGATTGTATGTCTAACGCACACAGAGAGTGAAGAATAGTAGAAAACGTAAAAAAGCTGACCTAGATCCTCAGCACACTTTGTCATGTCTTGTTAAGCGCACAGACACATTGAACTGAGAGCTAAGAGAGTGATCGAAGTCCTCGGGGATCCGTCATCTGCCACCGTGAAATTCCGTGCCGGTGCGAGTTCTTACATAACTGCCATTCCGCCGTGGAATATGAAAACCCAACTGCTGTCCTTGATAGACAAGCAATGAACATCAAAGGCATATGCGTGAAAATGCTGTTTGTATATATGTGCAAAATAATCACAGACTCTCTGAAACTAATACGTCTCCTTATCGTCATCCTGTCAAATGTCAAGATGAGCATTTTTTCGACATATTTGTCAAAATCTAAGACAAGGATAAAATCATAAAAAGGCCTGTTCATGTAGAGAAATAAAAATAAGTAAACACAATCATCCCAGAGGGAAGTCTGGAATGGGACCAACAGCCACGTGCCAATGGCTGATTACGAAATCCTTCCTGTTTTTATAGGCAAGCAATGCTAAGCATCTGACAGCAGTTCGGCCTGATGTAAGCAAAGATGGCTATCAGGCTGACCAGACAGAACAGGTCAGTTAATATATCCCAACATTTAATATTATATTACAGTAGAAGCCATAAAAAAGGGAGGTTCCCAATTCCAATGCAATTACAATCTAGAGACAAGACAAGTTGAGTGCATGCTATGAGCTTTCTCCTCAGGGTCTAAAACACTTGCAGTGTTTTCTTAAATTCTTTCAGGATTTGAATGCAGTATAAAACAAATGGCTATTCATTTTAAGATTTAAAGTTTTTAAATCTTAACTTTAATTGAGCATTCAATGATGGCAAAAGTAATCTAAAATATGAGAAATTAGCACAAACATGTATACAGTGCTGGGTAGTAACTGATTATCTAGATTACGTAATCAGATTCCTAAAATTAAATATTCATTAATTTAAAAAAAATTGTCATTAGATTATATTACATTTTAAAATACTCATAATCAGACAACAGTTACTCTTATGTTGATAACATGATTGTGTAATATTCACAAAATGACAGTAATATTCAAAATTCACTGATTCTCCCTATTCTGGTTTTTATTCTTACTAATCTTTGAAATGTTCCTTTCTAAAAAAAAGCCTATTTCTTTTAAATATTCGAAAAGTATACTTTTGTGGAATTGCACACACAACTAGTGGAATGGCCACTAGTTAGGTGTCTATAATTACATAACCACACAGCTTAAACAAGTAAAATATTTTTTTAATTCAAAAATTTTTTTTTTTAATTTAACATTATCTTTACATGAATTTACGAACCCCCTTGCAGTTCCTACACCAACCTCAGTTTGAGAAATTGAATGCACTTCACAATGCTATTTGCATTTTTATATTAATATGCTAAAAGATTATTCTATTCAAATTATTGTGATAAATGAATTCGGTCAAAAGTAACCGAAAAGTAATCAGATTATATTACCTAAAATGTGTAATGTAATAGATTACATTTATTCATTTATTTATTTAGCAGATGCTATCCAAAGCGACTTCCAAATGAGGAATTAACTATTTTCAGTCTAGATCCCCAATACCACTGCAGTGTTAAAAGACACTCACCGCCTCATTTCAACTCCAAAGCTTATTAACGCAAGTACACACATTGACAAAGACTCACCCACTTTTTTTTAGCAGACTGTGAAATATAAACATTAAGCTTTTATCTGTCTTTCTGTGCTTGACTGCTGTAAACAGAATAATAATGCCATCTACAAAATATTATAAGCATAGCCTACTGCTTTGTCTTGTATTTGATGAGACAGTATCTGTTAAAAACATAAAAGTAATAGTGTAAATGTTTACTGTACAGTTAAACTGACCAAGGCTGAATGCGAGTGATGCCTCACAGTTCTGTCACTCCCTATATGCAGGTTACACCAAAGCAAGAGAAAGGGAGGGTAGAAGGAAAAGGGAAAGAATAGATAGTGAGCACAGGGTGAATAAGGGAGTGTATTGTGAAGGACTCGAAAGCCAAAAGACATTAAGATAACCGCCATCTGGAGCTAAACAATGTTAATTTAAACAAAACAGGCACACAAAAACATTGCATTCCATGTCGGTGAAAAATCGAGAATGTTACGTTTAAAAGTTAAAAACACACATCGGTGGACTTTAGCACAGCTGTGTGTTTAGAACGAGAGATAAAATTCCAGACCGTCAAGAGGGTTGATGACACATGCTAGCATGACTCGCTATAACCCCCGTGGCTTTCTTGCACTGAACCGTATGTTACCCGTGACAAATGGGTTTTCCTCTGGTGGACTGAACCTTGAACCTTAAGACATCACCATCATTCCTTCTGTCATCATTATATGAATGAAAAGAAAAGGAAAGAGCATGAAGTCTGCCTTCACTTTCAGAGAAACCATGTTAAAAGAAGTCCGGTTAGTAAGAGAAGCAGATATCCTGGGTAAACTTCAAACACTCAGATATCAGAGGTCTGACAGTTTAAAGATACAACATACATGTGCGCACAATACTTTATTGAGTCAAGGCTTCATTTGACCATGTGCTTAATTTTCAGGAACTGGTCTTTCTGCAGCCACTGTTTTCTTTTCCTGGAAGTGCTCTTATCAAACAACTTGACCGTAATTCTCCAAATCCACACCCAAACACTCCCTGCATCACACTCAACACATGTGATGCATCTGTAGTGTAAGTGTATGTGTTTTACAGTGGGGGCCAAATGTCTGAGACATATATAGAAAATATATAGAATTGGTAAATACTGATCAAAGATGGCTGTAAAAATAAATCTGCATTGTTTATCCAATTGATCTTGCATTAAAAAATGCACAAAAATCTATCCTTTCATTGAAGTAAAACAATTTAAAGTGGGGGGAATCACATTATGAAATATGTTTTTCTTCAAAAAAACGTTGGCCACAATTATTAGCACCCCTAGAAATTCTCATTAGTAAATCTCCCTGAAGTATTTTTTTTAGCACACTAGGGTGACTATAGGACATTGTCCAGCCATGACTTCTTGTTTCACAGGAGTATAAATATGAGGAAACACAAAGGCCAAATTCCCCTTAATCATCCATCACAGGGTAAAACCAAAAAAATATAGTTCTGATGTGCAGCAAAAGCTTGTTAAGCTTCAAAAAAATAGAAAGTGGCTGTAAGAAAATAGCTAAAGCATTTAAAATCCCTATATCCATGATCAGGGCAATAATTAAGAAGTTCAGATCAACTAAAGATGTTACAAATCTGCCTGGAAGAGGATGTTTGTCTATATTGTCTTAATGCACGGCGAGGAGGAGAGTTTGAGTGGCCAAAGTCTCTCCAAGGATAACTGCTGGAGAATGGCAGAAATTACTTAAGTCTTGGGGTCAGAAAGCATTAAAAAAAATTAAATAAAAAAAAAACATGTTACATCACCACATGTTGTTTGACAGGGTTTCAAGAAAAATTCTCATCTCATCCAAAAACAAACTGCATATTCAGTCGCCAGACACGACTGGAACATCAAAAGGGACTGGTTTCTATGGTCAAATGAAACAAACAAAAAACAAGGGATAAAAAATACCTCATGCTCACGGTTAAATATACTGCTGGATCTGTGAAATTTTGGGCCTCATTTTCTGTTGGAGCTCCTGGACATCTTGTTCAGATACATGGCATCATGGATTCGATCAAATACTAACAGATAAAAAAATCAAAACCATGACAACCTCTGCTAAAAATCTTATAATGGGCCGTGGTTGGATCTTCTATCAGGACAATGAGCACAAAATTAAGCATCTGCAATGGCCATCTCAGTCCCCAGACCTGAACCCTATAGAAAATGAGTGGGCTGAACTGAAGAGAAGAAGCGCCAACATGGATCTGTGAATCTGAAGGATCTGGAGAGATTCTGCATGGAGGAATGGTCTCTGATCTCTTGTCAGGTGTTCTCCAAACTCATCAGGCATTATAATAGAAAACTCTGTTATCTTGGCAAAAGGAGGTTGCAAAAAGTATTGAATAAAAGGGTGCCAATAATTGTAGCCAACCTGTTTTGGAGATTTTCCTCACATTTTCAATTATTTTACTTCAATGAAAGGTTAGATTTTACAGAACACTTTAATATATTAACTAACATCACATAATATAAATAAATATGTTGGTGACTTTAAAAACAGAAGACATTTTGGTCAACTTAAAAGTATCTGAGTTTGGTTCATATGGACATTTATGACACTGACCATGTGAAAACCTTTTGGAGTTCATACTGTGTATGCAGGTCCATTTCAAAACAAACCAACAAAAATAGCATGCTTCATTCAAAACGATATTTTATCTTGTATATAGACATTAGCATTGCTATGCATCACACGCAGTCAAGTTCATAATAGAACAAAAATAGGCCTTATGGTAAACAGTGGAGCCCCCCTCCCACGGCACTCAATCCAGAGAGAGTCTTTGTGTTGGGACGTGCGGTTGACTGAAATATGATGAGACTGTGCGGGGGGAGAGCAAAAACTAAAGACAGCACATTCGCCTGCTCAAGGACTGTCATAACTCATAGTCATTCTCAGACATTCATTTCTCAACTGCAGTGTAAAGAACAGCTGGGAGAAGTTTAGAAAAGGGTGTGTGAGCGAGATGGAGAGATAGAGATAACAGTAATTCTACCTCCTCCTTAGTGTGATCCTAATCTACAATAATATCATCGTTATAAATCATTGTTGTTTTAAAATCATCGCATTATAAACAATTTTAAATAACACCCTTTGCCCCAATAAAGATAGTGTATCTGAGCTATAAGACTTGCCAATGTAATCAGCACTTGAGGAGTGATTGCTGGATTGTTCTCAATGTGACTGAGAGGGAGAATATGTTGCTGCTCCACTTTATTCCAAGTGCAACACGCTGGTCTGCGGTCTGAAACCTCCTCCAGCTAAGCAAGACAGTGTAAACAATGAAGAAAGACGGAGAGCCAGGAAAAAAAAAAAGACAAAGACTCCATCCTGACATCTTACCCCTTTGGCAAAGTTATAAAAAGGGCCGTTTTTGTTCTAAAAAAGAAAGGAGGAACAAAAAAAAAAAAACATTTTATGGAATTTTATTTTTGGTGTGCGTTTAAAAGCTCATTTGGCGTGGCATGAGTTTATGGGCTTTCAGGTCATCGTCTGGTTCAGAGGAAGAGTTTTCTCTCTCTGCTGCTCCTGCAGGTCATAAAACTCTCTGGAACTCCCACTTATAAACATCCACACAGGTACTGTAGATCAAGAAAAACCTTCACACTCCAAACAGCGCTGTGTGGTAATCGCACACACATGGGAGGTTGAGCTGTGGGAATGCGGCTCTTAAAACCCGGTAGGCTTTGGGAAGTCCTTGTAAAACCTGATCTCTCACACACAGATAACAGTAAGCGGTGCTATCTCTCACATTTTAAACCTTCTTAATACAGCTTTCACAAGGCACAGGCACGCTATCTAAGCCTGCATGGACTCATACGAGCATCAAAGCTCTGGTTCCAGCTGCTAAGAGGAGGTTAGCGCTGTTCGCTGGTTTACTACCGTATGCCGTACCATATCAAACATCTAATTATAAAGGTATTACTCAGAAGGGCCTCTTCGATGATCAAAACCACACATTGGTAGAGGAACTGAAATCTGCAAAGTAAGGATATTTATACGATTTTTTTACGTATATTTTACTTTTATGTTAGGAGGTCTAAGTCCCAGAAGTGAGCATAGCTCTGATGCCAAGCTTATATTATAGCTTATGAGTTTATACTCCTTTAGACCCACCTGCTGGGTCGACCAGAAACTGGAGCCAGACCACCAACACACAGCCTGGCATCACTGCAGCTCTTAGATGGATTTTCCCCTTTCTCATTCTCTTTTTCTCCTCTTCTCATAGCAAGTCAGGTATTTAGGATGCCGATGTCGAATAATCAAACTAGTCTGGTCCACATTGCAGACAAGATGACAGGATCTGATTGACTAGGATCTAATTGACTGATTGACTAGAGCCTCTTTCACCTAGATATCATCATATAGCGACTGTGTCTGTTCCCCGAATTTGGAAATCCAAAAAACGTCAGGTTAAATTTGCGGACTTTCTATCAGAATTAGTATTGGCTGCAGATAGAGTACTAATTGTTGGTGATTTTAATATACATGTAGATAATGAAAAAGATGCATTGGGATTGGCATTTAAAGACATTGTAAACTCGATTGGAGTTAGACAACACGTGTCAGGACCTACTCACTGTCGTAATCATACTCTAGATCTAATATTATCACATGGAATAGATGTTGATGCCGTTGAAATTCTGCAGCAGAGCGATGACATCTCAGATCATTATCTAGTCTCATGTAAATTACATTTAGCCAAGGCTGCAATGCCGACTGTCGACTGCCGACTGTTACAAATATGTTAGACCTATCACTTCTGCACTAAAGATTGCTTTATCAATAATCTTCCTAATCAGTTTCATCATCTCAGCATCCCGGATAGCTTAGAAGAACTAGATTATATGACAATAATTCATTCTATGACAATAATATAATTCTACATTTTTAAATAATTGTTCAGAAGTCTGTTTATGAAAAACAAACAAACACATAATGAATTCTATGACATTATTTCTATAATTCAACAATTAATTACATGAAAAATTTTACATTACATTTTTCAGCAGTCTTAATGAATGGTTGTAGGCCACCAAAAAAATAAATTAATTAATTAATAGGTAGGTTGACAGGTAGATAAACAGACTATGACTTAACTATAACTTAAAATGTTATTATGAATTTTTATCCATCCAAAAGTTGTAAGTATTGATTATTTTACAGACACAACTTTTAATATAAAACTATAAAATATCAAGTTTAAGCAAAATGATTACTGTGTATTGGAAGTTTTCTAAAAAATACAATAAGACCAATGGTTACCATTTTTGTGCACAATATGCATCAACGTCATCGAACGAACTGTGGGCCTCATCTGCAACTAAAATTCCTGCGCGAGAAGACATACTGCATTTATTGTCCTAGAATGGCCACGGGAACAGGATACAATGAATCTTTAGATTAAACAATTTGCAGACACAGTGTGCTTGTGTGTACGTGAGAGAGAAAAGGAGACAAAGAGAGAAAATAGAAGACATAAGTTCTTAATTATTAGTCTAGAGAACATCAAAATATGCTCAAAAAACAAGTTTAAGGCAGGATTCTCTATATTAGCACTTACAGAAGTTTTCCATTATCTACAGTCTCCATTTGTTTGTGCATCTATTCTCAGTCCAGTCCGTTTTTCCACTTCTTGAAATGACCTCAGAGTAACACTCCCCCTCCCATTCTCACTCCCATTCCGACATACTCACTGTGGGAATAACAGCCACTGCCCCGAGTCTGGGAATTCCTCTCTGACAAAGTGTGACTTTTACATAACTCTGAGCTAACAATCTCATCCCCTCCCAAAAAAAAAAAATAAAAAAAAAAAAAAAACCTTTTGTGACCACAGAATTCCCAGTTCGCCTCCAACCCGGTGTGTCTAAATGTTGCTGCGTATTGATAGCATGTTTGCATTCCAACAGATAATGAGCAAGAGAAATGAGATATCTGCATTCTTATCATCAACACAGATGCCAACTAAGAAAACACAACACTATAAATAGAGCCAATCACAGGACAGTAGCATAACTTCTCAACACTGTTCATTTTAATTCCTGACATTCAGCTCATTCTATATGATAAAGTATGATGTCAGATGTGATGTGCAATAGTTTGTTTCTCACTTCGATAAATACAAAATCAGCTTTGCTTTATTCCCACAGGGATTCAGAGACCTGGTAAAGCTGCAGTCTTTGAGGGCCACCCATTACCCGAAGTGATTCATTTATCAAGTCAAGTCAAGTCATCCTCATTTATATAGCGCTTTTAACAATGGATTGTTTCAAAGCAGCTTTACAGAGATAAACATATAATTTAAGGTAACAGATTATTTTGGCGTTATAGCGGTTCTTGAATAATGTTATTTCCAGCTAAAGTTAACTTTGATTGATTCACCTCCGTCGAAATCATCAGACTTTAAACGCGAACCTGTGATTAACGCTGACGGCGTTCACATGCTCATTCAGAATTGATTCTATAGTTATGTGCTTTTGAAAATATGTGCGCAGGTTTGTAATTCCATACAACCCATGCCTAAACAAACTACTTGTCTTGCCTATAAAATCAACAATAAAAGACCAACAACAAATTGAAACCTCATAGTAGATGATTTTAAATTGTTATTTGGATGTAAATAGGCTTTATTAGATCTGGTTGTAAAAACAATTTCTTAAAGCGATCAAAGCCAAGATAAATGTTGCAGATTTATTGCTCCTCCCCACCCATTCCTATCTCCATCATGTCCCTTTTCATAGATTATGTCTCTTTCATCTCTCAAACCAGACCTGGGAAAAAACTAAAAGAAGTTGTAGATCAGTGCGAAATGCATGTCACTGGTGAAGCATGCAACAATCAACCCGACCACACAAGCCCGACCAGGCGAGATCACATGAGCCTGTGACCTCTGCATTAACCTCTGAACTTTTCTAGCCTTCATCTCTAACTTCTCTGGTTGGGTCAGGCCTGTGCGGTGGTGGCCAGGCATTAGGATTACTCATGATAGCAGGGTAAAAGACAGCACATAAAAGGACTGGTTGTGAGCTTATAGTGAGAAAAACAAAGAACATACCACAGTGCAAAAGTTTGGGGTCTGTAAGAGTTTAAGGTTTTTGAAAGAAGTTTATTATGCTTACCAAGGCTGCATTTGATCAAAAATAGGCCTACCGTAAAAACAGTACTATAGAACAATTTTCTTATTTAATATATTTTTAAATGACATTTATGTGGGAAAACTGAATTTGCACCATCATTACTTCAGTGTCGCACATGATCCTTCAGAACTCATTCTAATATGCTGATTTGGTGTTTAATACTGCCTTCACGTGCTATCGGAAATGTCCTACTTCCCACTTCTGAAGTCGTGATTAGGAGCTCATCGCATTCAAATGCTTTGTTGTCGGAAAGAACAGGAACCGAAGGACACAAGGTCTATTCTTGCCTAATTGGGAAAATCATATTAAAGCAAAAATGAGGCTGTTTAGCGTCCCATTCACTGACAACAACATAAACATTCACTGCGCTATCTAGATAGCTAGCTTGCTGACGAATCTGGAATTTCAGTCAAATACAGGATATTTTTGCTGTGTGTAATTCATACAATACACTTCAAATGATTGTTCATATATGTAAATATGCACTAATTTAACAATGAGACAAAGGGGATGTAACGGTTGTGGAAAAATCTAATAAAGAATACCTGTCACAGCAGCAATTGTTCTTCCCTCCGCCATGTTTAAAGTATATGGCCCGTCCATCTTGGGAACATGGGTATCAAAATTAATACCTGAACTTCCCAGTGGTAAATATGACTTGAGGACGTTCATGTCCAATTTTTTACTAAGAAATATTATCGTATTACTAATGTTAAAAACAGTTGCTGATTGAAAGTTTTTGTTTTTTCAGGATCCTTTGACAAATAGAAATAATACATAACAGTATTTGAATTATAAATGTATTGTAACATTATACATGTTCTTTACAGTCACTTTGTACAATCACAATAACAGTCAACTGAATGTGTCCTTGCACACAAAAGTATTCATTTCTTTCAGTAAAACAATAATAATATTACTGACCCCAAACTTTTGAATGATACTGTTCAAATGCATCACAGGGTTCTTACAGATGCTCTAAATGTATAGTCTATCAATGTGGTCTGCAGCTGCAAATTTCCATTCCTGAAACAGAAAAAAAAAAAAAAATCAAGGCTTTGGGTGCACTGCATGAGAGAGAGAGAGAGAGAGAGAGAGAGAGAGAGAGAGAGAGAGAGAGAGAGAGAGAGAGAGAGAGAGAGAGAGAGAGAGAGAGAGAGAGAGAGAGAGAATGATTCACTTGGAAAATGGTATGACATGGAACATCCTCCTAATGAAACTTTTCACAACATATATCTAAATGTAAATGTAAATATATTGTGGTTAAATATATTTAGGAAAGTGATGATTCAGTATGCAGATGGATGCAAGTAAAAACCATTTGTAATTCAGTATGCAAATATTGCAATGAATCATCGCTGAATTGAGTATTGAATTTCAAACCTCAATCTTAAAGGGATAGTCCACCAAAACAAAATGCAAATTCTGTCATAATTTGCACCCTCATGTTGTTCTAAACCTGCATGACTCACTTTCTTCTGTGGAACTCAAAAGATATTTTGAGAATGTATCGTGTTTTTTTTGTGTGTGTGTGTGTGTTTGTAAATACAATGGAAGTCAATGGGTTCCAATGCTCTTTGGTTCCCAACATTCTTCACAACATCATCTCTTTGTTCTGCAGAGAAAGTCAGTTTGGAACAACATAAGGGTGAGTAATGGATGACAGTAGCTTCATTTTTGGGTGGCCTGTCCCTTTAAATGCATTTGCAGACAAAAATGATTTTAATAAAGTTTAATAGATGAATTTAGAGCTAATTATAATTTCATTGAAAAGAAACTTCTGAGGAATATCAATACCATGCTGCTTTGCAAGCACAGTAAATATGGATTTCATATATACACACAGCAGCTAAAATGGAGAATAACTCTGGAAAAACCAAACAATTTGCCAGTTATGTGAACAAATGCTTTCCGTACCGGACCTGAGGTCATTACTAGCTCCAGAGAGCTTTTCACTTTACTGGCCATGAGATTAATCAGAGCCAGGGGGTTCTGGCTGCTCTGGACATCCTCAACAGCCAAACGAGAGAGGGAAAATAAAATCTCTTTCATAATACTTTATTTCCACAGCACACGCCTATGTTTTGATTCCTTTGCCACTGGTGAGAGTGTGCTGTCTTAAAAACACACTCATAATGGAATGATACTAGGACATTTTTGAGATTCTTGATTTAATGATGCATGTTTTATTTAAAGATTTCTAGAAGACAGCGGAATAGAATCTATCTATTTATGATTTAAACATACTCATTTCTCTTTAACTCATCTGATAACATTCTATTGGTAATAAAGGCTCTGTTGTTATTAACAAGACCACTTGTCTGCATATTAGCAGATGATATTAATCGCTTTCTGTATTAATAAACTAATTACTTATTTTGCACACGACTCAAGCAAAAAGATGTGAAAGCAAAATGAAAGTGCACTCTCAGTCCTATAGTCTCGCACACTTTTACGTTCTTTAAACATAAAATCCTTTTTCCAAAGACTGCAGTAGTCATTACAGGCGAGATTTTTTTGTTGTTGCTGCATTTCAATGGGGAAAGAAGGAAGAACCAGTTCTGTTTGCAGTATCGTGCAAATCAAAGCCCCCTTTAATTATTATTTTAACTCTCAGGGATTTTCCTCTCCCTCCTCAGTATCCACTGAAACACTGAAAAACTTGAAAGCTGACTAAAACTGCTTTCTTTCATCATATAGGTTCAGCTCTCTCTTTCTATTTAAAGGCAGATATTTAGCCTGGTGGAACCTGAGGTCCCTTGATAAAGTAACTTTAGAGAGAACAATAAAAAGTCACATGTTTGCAGAGAGACAAACCAAAAATCACCTAAGAATCCAAAGTTTGTCATTTAC
>CM060602.1:18767117-18997117 GCA_030578255.1 Tiaroga cobitis | reverse complement strand
TCGCGAGCATCTGTCACCGTAAACCGTAAACATTTTCAGGCCTCGTACTTTAACTAACTCCTCAAACAGTTTTAATCTGATCATCTTCAAATTTGGTGAGTGTAATATTAAGGCCTTTGCGGCGTTAAATTGCGAAGATCTTGTTTTTTCGTCGAAGGGCGTGTCCTCGGCGGCCTGACAAATTTCGATGTTTCGCCATGAAACAGGAAATTGCTGTAACTCAGGCAAACAATCCCCAATCTGCCCCAAACTTCACACGTTTGATAAGAGTTCTGTCCTGAACACATGTCCATGCTCATATTCAGTTACAGTTAGAGCTGTAACGATACGCGATATAAAATCGAAATCGCGATACTCAGGTCCACGATCCTGTATCGCGATGTGAGAAGGCAGAATCGCGATCACACCCCTTCCAACTCCCAGAGTTATCCTTCCTGTCCAGAACCAGGGCTCGAATTTCGGCGCGGGATTGCGGGTATTGCGCATAATTCTAATCATTCCCGCAGGTCTCCCATTTATAATGCGGGAAATTCCTGCAATCATAATCCACACAGATAATAAAATCAAATCATTCTTTTAACAACTATCTTCCAGACGCAATTTCACAAACAGCGTGAGTGTTCAGCGGTGCCGCGCGCGTCTTCTATCTCTTCTCTCATAATGTGTTGTGCAAGGCAGGCACTGCATGCGGCGATAATACACACTCGCGTTTTGGAGTCGGGACCATAGACTGTAAAAGTCTTTTTAAGTCTTACCAGTTTAAACATTCAAGCAATTTTAAACTAATCAGTGCTCGCGCGCTCTTAGAGATTATTTTCTATGCGCACATTCATAGAAAATCCGCCTCAAAAACAGCTGGCCAGTAACTATTTTTCGCGGATTATATTGCTTTAACACGCAAAATTGTCAATTTCGGTCTTTGTGAGTAGGCTATACTCTAAACATAGTCGGTTTTGTCTTTAATAGGCATAAAACGCATGCCAGTATAATGAACACAGGATCCGTGCACTAGCTCTTAAAGTGACGGAAGCCATATGTGTCTGTCATTAATTTTGTTGTCAAAACAACAAAAGACGGCTTTAAGTTAAAGGAATCAGGATTAATAGCCTATGTATTTAATTTATTCAGGACTAAAATACTACCCAGTGTTATTTTCCATTTGATTACTTTATTTAGTTTCTGTATGTGAATACTAGTGTTAGACCTATTCAAAAACTTTTCTCTTTAATTGTCTTTATTTGTATCTTTATTCTATTGTATTTATTTGTGCTACTTTTTTCAATTTAATTAAACAATTTAAATCAAGCTTCCTTGTGATGTGTAAATTCTTAACAACAATATTACCCCACTGTAAAAATGCAATGAGCGTAAACATTTAGGCAAGATAAATGTAATAATTTTGTTTGGAAAAAATGAAAACAAAATTTCATTTTGTTGAAATTTCAACATTTTCTCCCCCCTTTCTTCCCCCCCCTTTCTCCCCCGCATATCCTACGGCACCATCCCGAAATCAATTTAGTTGGAACACAGAACACAACCCAAAAGCAGCAGCCTACACTGCCTAGTATAGTTTAATAATTTGCATAGTTATTATTGTTCTTTGGTGTTTAGATTATACAGGTTTTTCCTAATGTTATTTAATAAAAATACCGGTATTTTTTTTCTTCTCTCAAAATCTCTTTTTTTCACCACAAGCCCCGCCCCCATGATAGAATCGCGAAACGAATCGAATCGTGGGTCAAAAATCGTGATACGAATCGAATCGTGGGTTTGGTGTATCGTTACAGCCCTAGTTACAGTCATAGCGCCACCTGCTGGCAACAGGAAGTGACATGTTTAACACTGTTGTGGACTCCTAATAATATATAAAAAAGTGCCAGCAAGTGTTAAACATGCTAGCAACATACTAGAAACATGCTAGCAAACACTTAGCTAAGTGCTAAAGCATGCTATTACTGCAATTAAATAGGAATTTGCTGTAACTCAAGCATGGAATGTCAAATCTGCCCCAAACTTCACACATTTGATAAGAGTCATGCCCTGAACACATCTACATGAGAATATTCAGTTATAGTAATTGCGCCACCTACTGGCAACAGGAAGTGACATGTTTAACACTGTGATGCAGTACTAGCAACATATTAAATATGCCATTGAGTTATAAACATGTTAAAACATGCTAGCAATTTTTAGCTAAGGGCTAAAGCATGCTAATGCAATGAAAAAGAAGTTGTTGTTACTCAAGAAGGCAATGTCCAATCTGTCCCAAACTTCACACGTTTGATAAGAGTCCTGCCCTGAACAAATCTACATGACAATTTTCAGTTAAAGTAATAGCGACACCTACTGGCAACAGGAAGTGACATGTTTTACAGTGTGATGCAGTACTAGCAACATAGTAAATATGCCATTGAGTAAGAAACATGTTAGAAACATCTTAAAACATGCTAGCAATTCTTAGCTAAGTGCTAACGCATACTAATGCAATGAAACAGGAAGTTGTTGTTACTCAAGAAGGCAATGTCCAATCTGTCCCAAACTTCACACGTTTGATAAGAGTCCTACCCTGAATATATCAACATGACAATTTTAAGTTAAAGTAATAGCGCCACGTACTGTCAAAAGGAAGTGACATATTTTACACTGTGATGCAGTACTAGCAACATATTAAATATGCCATTGAGTTCTAAACATGCTAGAAACATGCTAAAGCATGCTAGCAACACTTATCTGAGTGATAACGCATGCTATTATCCCCATAATAAAGGACATTTTTGTAACTGACTTTGACATACTCCTCCTATATTTACCTACTTAAATGCACATTGCCCACCGTGCTCTGTCTTCCTAAAGCCACCGGGTGGCGGTGGCACGGGTGCGAGGGCCCTTTCAATGCTGCTTGCAGCTTTAATTTTTTATTTTTTTTTCATTGTTCTAATCAGGCAAGGCAAATAATATATATATATATATATATATATATATATATATATATATATATATATTTGTTTATATATATACATATATATATATATATATATATATATATATATATATATATATATAAAATCAAATATAAAATATAGCTGCGAGCAGCGATGAAGGGCCAAAGCCGGCGGCACCGCCACCCCGGTGCCTTTAGGTAACTAAAGGAACCGGGGTTGCGGTGCCACCGGCTTGGGCCCGTAATCGCTGCTCGCAGCTATATTTTATATTTGATTTTATATATATATATATATATATATATATATACACATACATACAGTGAGGAAAATAAGTCTTGCTATTTTGCAAGTTCTCCAACTTATTTGTATGATACAGCTGCAAATAAGTATTTGAACACCTGTCTATCAGCTAGAATTCTGACCCTCAAAGAGCTGTTAGGGCGCTTTTACACTTGGTTCGATTGCCTGTTCCGAACCCGAGTTCGATTGCTCCCCCTCCACCTGCCCCCGATGGACTGTGTACACATTATATTATTTGTATCCGAACCGTGGTACGCTTGCGTCATCAAGCTGCAGCTGGCGCGTAATCATGTTGCTTGGTAACCGGCGCCGCTATGAATGAAAAGGCGATAAAATGGATAGAATTGCTCGCTTCACATTTGTTGTTCTTTTTTTTAACCTTTGGTTTTGTTTTCAAAGAAAAGATACAGAAACACACTTGGGTATGTCTGCCGCAAAGTACTAAAATCGTTCCAAAGACAGCTGGCTGTCAGCCGAAGACAATTTTTGCGGAGGCCAGCATAAATCATCTCTCTGCTTGCAGTGCGTCAATCCTGCTTTTCGTCAAGGTAAGTGTACACACACACACACGCACTGACAACTGTCCTGTCGACCACATTATACATTATACGTCATCAATAGCGGTTCACTTCCGCGGTTTGGTTCGATTGCGTTCATATCAGCAGCGAACCGTCCTGGAGTTCACATGAACCGTACACGGACCGTTTTAAGCGGACCCGAGTACGGTTCGCGGGTACGCACCCGAGTTCGGAAGAAACCGTTCACATCATCCAAACGAACCGAACTCTGACGTCATTCGAACCCGGGTGCGCACCAAAAGGGCTAGTGTGAAAGCCCCCTTAGTCTGACTTTAAAATGTCCACCTCCACTCCATTTATTATCCTAAATTAAATGCACCTGTTTGAGGTCGTTAGCTGCATAAATACACCTGTCCACCCCATAAAATCAGTAAGAATCCAACTACTAACATGGCCAAGACCAAAGAGCTGTCCAAAGACACTAGAGACAAAATTGTACACCCCCCCCCCCCCCCCCCCCCCCCCCCCCCCCCCAAGGCTGGAAAGGGCTACGGGGAAATTGCCAAGCAGCTTGGTGAAAAAAGGTCCACTTTTGGAGCAATCATTAGAAAATGGAAGAAGCTGTCTGTCATGACTGTCAATCTCCCTCGGACTGGGGCTCCATGCAAGATCTCACCTTGTGGGGTCTCAATTTTCCTAAGAAAGGTGAGAAATCAACCCAGAACTACATGGGAGGAGCTGGTCAATGACCTGAAAAGAGCTGGTACCACCGTTTCCAAGGTTACTGTTGGTAATACACTAAGACGTCATGGTTTGAAATCATGCATGGCACGGAATGTTCCCCTGCTTAAACCAGCACATGTCAAGTCTTAAGTTTGCCAATAACCATTTGGATGATCCAGAGGAGTCCTGGGAGAAAGTCGTGTGGTCAGATGAGACCAAAATAGAACTTTTTGGTCATAATTCCACTTGCCGTGTTTGGAGGAAGAAGAATGATGAGTACCATCCCAAGAACACCATTCCTACTGTGAAGCATGGGGGTGTTAGCATCATACTTTGGGGGTGTTTTTCTACACATGGGACAGAGCGACTGCACTGTATTAAGGAGAGGATGACCGGGGCCATGTATTGCGAGATTTTGGGGAACAACCTCCTTCCCTCAGTTAGAGCATTGAAGATGGGTCGAGGCTGGGTCTTCCAACGTGACAATGACCCGATGCACACAGCCAGGATAACCAAGGAGTGGCTCTGTAAGAAGCATATCAAGGTTCTGGCATGGCCTAGCCAGTCTCCAGACCTAAACCCAATAGAGAATCTTTGGAGGGAGCTCAAACTCTGTGTTTCTCAGCGATAGCCCAGAAACCTGACTGATCTAGAGAAGATCTGTGTGGAGGAGTGGGCCAAAATCCCTCCTGCAGTGTGTGCAAACCTGGTGAAAAACTACAGGAAACGTTTGACCTCTGTAATTGCAAACAAAGGCTACTGTACCAAATATTAACATTGATTTGCTCAGGTGTTCAAATACTTATTTGCAGCTACGATGACAATTTCAGACCCCTCTATGATTTCTAAGTGGGAGAACTTGCAAAATAGCAGGATGTTCAAATACTTATTTTCCTCACTGTATATATGTGTGTGTGTGTGTGTTTATGTATACAGTATACATACATACTAGGGGTGGAACGGTACATGTATTCGTATTGAACCGAAATGGTACGGGCGTCACGGTTCGGTGCACGAATTTACACGGAGAATACACGGTATAAAAATAAATAAAACTTGCGTGCAAATTAATAAATGTAATGCGGAACTACTGTTAGATACGCGGGTTCTTTAGGGACTTTATACTCGCGTCCTATTCGCTTTGGACTAGCGTCGAACTAGACGCGATAGACGCGAATTTGACGCTCTATTCGCGTTTGGTGTGACAGCATAATGAACAGGCTGCGATGTCAAGATTGGAATGCTGGAGTGAGTGTGTGTGTGTGTGTGTGCACGAGAGAGAGAGAGAGAGAGAGAGAGAGAGAGAGAGAGGCGCGGGCGCGATCGAACTCTGTGTGTGTGTGTATGTGAGAGAGAGAGGCGCGGGCGCGATCGAACAGTGGAAACATAAAAAACATACTCCGTCATTTTGTTCATACAGATCATTAAACCTGCAAAGTGTTTACTTATATTTGTGTACACTCGCAATAAAACACAACATTGTGCTTTTCTCACACTGTAAACTCTTGTCAAACTGTAACCTACAACTGTCACCCAACCAAAATCACTCACACACACACACACCAGAGATGCTCACAATTCTCTGATCTAGAGTCCAAGTCAAGTCTCAAGTCTTTGAGCTAGAGTCCAAGTCAAGTCTCAAGTCTCTGTGCTAGAGTCCAAGTCAAGTCTGAAGTCTCTTGTGGTTATAATAAGTGTTGCATCACGTACAGCGACCCATCCAGGCTGTATAGAACACTGCATATCTATATATAAGGAATTCAAAGCATGTAATATGTTATTATGACTCCTTTATCTATTAGCATAAAGTATCAGCTTTGATTTTGGTATAAAATCAGTGTAAACAGGCTATTGCAACATGACAAAAACACCAAGAATGCTTTACTTTTATGTTAATATCTGTATTTTGCCGTGAAAAAATTTGTGCGATCTCTCAGTCGCGTGTGGCTCGTGATTTCCACGCCCCCGCCATCACTTGCAGATCCATGTAGGCCTAATGTGCACTGCCTACGCAACTAATCATAGCTTATAAACTACTGTAAGTCAGCAACACATCCCAGACTCTCAAACCAGTGTAACGTTATAACTAAATGAAACAACATTAATCCTGTAACCTGTTTGCAGACAACGTTAATGATTAACGTAATGAAAGCCAGCGGCACGTAAATTATTACGTTAATCGACCACCACAAGTTTGGCAATTAAACAAACGCTCATTAATATTTCATAAGGAAGACAGTCGGAGTTAACCTCCCGTAACTTTAGGTTGTAGCTAAAGCAAGAAGCAAGCTAACGGTAGATGGTCAATGCTGAGCTAAACATGTTTACTGACCTCAGGGTGTGTTTTCAGATGCCTGATGAAATTAGATGTGGTTGAGCCAGAATCTTTTATCCTGATACCGCATTGAGCGCTTCTTTTGTTTGGGCCATCTTGTTTGAAGTTTTTAAACCCAAAGCTTACAATGAATGGCACAGCAGCGGCCGGTGCAGTTGGCATGTTTGTTTGTTGTCCACTTATGTGTGGTCGCGCGCGCGCAGCCGATGCGTAGTACGTGTTACGTAGGCAGGTTATAGGTAACGGAGGAAGGGGAATCACAGCGAGCTCATCAGACGTTTCCTAAAAATAAACATTGTTCACGAGTCCCGCAGCTCGAGTCCGAGTCGAGTCTGAAGTCTTTCGGGGACGAGTCTCAAGTCAAGTCTGAAGTCAATGTGTGTGCGACTTAAGTCGCACTCGAGTCAGAGTCTCAAACTCGAGTCCCCATCTCTGACACACACACACACACACACACACACACACACACACACACACACACACACATACTGTTTTACCCCTCCTGTGTACTGAATACATGTGCAATTCTTGCTCCAGTAGAGTTCCCCTTATTAGCTGAACCCTGTCGAGTTCCTCCATACCCTTCGTCAACGGACGTGGTGGAACATCCGAAGCCAGGCCTATCACTCGTATGCATGGAACAGCAGTGACTTCCTTGGCCTAAGCCCTTCTATCTCCGCCTCAAGTTGCGGAAGGTTCAGGAGGCTTTTGTCCAGGCACTGGAAGGTGGCAGCACTACTGGCGTTTTCAATGGTGATCCCATTCAGTCACCTGTCGACTACGTCCGACGTTCTCGACTGAAAGGGAACGTCCTGGTTGCGTATGCAACCCACCGTTCCCTGAAGGAGGGAACGGAGGACGTAGTCACCTTGCCACTTGCTGCTGGACCACCACTGACTCCGAGTTACGCTCGGCTCCTCAGCGAAAAAGCAACTATTGCTTGCATCCACTTCCGTATTTATACACGCGCCGCGGGGGCGGAGTGTGTGATGCAAGTCACGCACGCCAAATTCCATTGACTCATTCAATAGTACTCGAAGATGACTGGGTCCCTGGCATGATCCCATTCAGTCGACATCGACTACATCCTCCGTTCCCTCCTTCAGGGCACGGTGGGTTGCATATGCAACAGGACGTTCCCTGGCTATAGCAGTGTATCTGTGCTTTATACTTAAATGAAAAGTTCAACCAAAAATAATTGTTTCAAATTGTTGTTGTTTTTCCTATGGAAGCCCATTTCCATCATATGAGGGGGAAAAAAAACATGCTTTGGTAAATCATAAATATGAGATAGGTTGAAATTATTCTCAAAATGTGTGTCATAATTGTCTTTCTATGCCATAATTATGACTTTTTATTTTTCTTATGTGGCGGAAATTGAACAATATAACAGAAATGCTGAAGTACGTACTGGCCGCTTTTTTCCATAAAAAGAAAAAAATGAATAGGGACTGGGGCAATCAAAATCCAAAATGACAAAAAAGCACCATTGTTCATGCTCTGAATCCACATGCGTGCAAATATGGTGCCTTTAGACGCAATGTGTCAGGTTTTATTTCAAAGTGACATGACAAATCATTGAAATTTTAATATGTGAAAGTGCAAATGAGACATGAGATCTACAGCAAAGGGGTAGATTATAATAATTGCTGTATATTTATATGATATATATGTGTGTGTGTGTGTATAATGACTTAAATGTGTTCTTCACAGATAGGTACAATTTGACTTCAGAATCCTTGGGGGAAAAAACAGCAAGCATATTCTTCCACATTACTTCCACAGAAGTAAGAAGGCATTCAGGCTCAACTGAACAACATGAAGATGACAGAATTTTCCTTTTTGGGTAAAATGTCCCTTTAAGTAGTAAGCACCACAAAGAGTAAGCACAGAAAAATCTTCCTCTTAGCAAAAAGCACACACTAAAAACCATTGAGACTAAAACTCAGAGGGAGTGGTCCAAAGCTAGCAGCGGAGCAGTGGGCTGTCAAGATGTGACCAATGGCTGGGTTTTTAGCATGTGCCAAGCGCTTGATTGCTGTGAAGTGCACCGAAGAGACAATGAACCCAGATGATATTTAAAGTTATATATTTAAAGTGATATTTAAACACCACAAAACAAAGCATCATCCAGAGCCAAAGCCATATGGAGTGCATTTCAGTGTGTAGGGTAAATATCTCACCTACGTGCTGTCCACTGACACTGCCCTCACTATCACAGTCCTCTGGAGGGTGGGTGGATCAGGAGAACACAACAGATGAAACGGTACAGGGAGGAGAGGACAATCAGTGGGGTGACGGGATATATACATTTTACAAGGACATTTTGTAGGTCAGAAACTCAGAGGTCAGAGTTATTGGAGAGGCAAAGAGAACCACAACAACAAAATGAAGCAGCAAGCACTGAGCGCAGGGATTTCAGCATCTGTACTGGGTATTCAAATGTTGAGTCTTTTAGTTATTTTCATGGACTAGCCATGATCATATGTTAGTAACTAATACCCATCATGCCATTTTACAGACTTAAGAATGAATTTGAGAAGAATTTATAAACATTTTGATTTCATTAGGTTACACTTTATTTTAAGGTTTCACGGTTACAGTGTAATTAATTACACAAAAAAGCAATACTACTGAGTAATTTGAACTAATTAACAACTTGTACTTACTACGGGCTTAGGTTTATGGTTAGTTGCTTTTTTAATTTACTGTAACTACTATACTAGGCAAGGCAAGGCAAGTTTATTTATATAGCACATTTCATACACAATGGTAATTCAAAGTGCTTTACATAGGAGAAAATAAAATAATCAAAACAAATCAGAATAATTAAAACAGTTTAGAATAAAAAATAAAGTACAGTAAAAACAGTCGGACGAACAGTGGCACAGTGCTCATTCAGTAAATGCATAGCTAAACAGATGTGTTTTGAGTCTGGATTTGAATGCGACTACTGTAGGAGCACATCTGATCTCATCTGGAAGCTGGTTCCAGCTGCGGCTGGCATAATAGCTAAAAGCAGACTCTCCGTGCTTAGAGTGAACCCTTGGTATTTCTAGCTGATGTGATCCTAATGATCTGAGTGATCTGTTGGGTTTATATTCAGTGAGCATATCTGCAATATATTGAGGTCCTAGGCCATTGAATGATTTATATACCTGTAATAATACTTTAAAATCAATCCTAAATGTAACTGGGAGCCAGTGTAAAGACCTGAGGACTGGTGTGATATGTTCATATTTTCTGGTTCTGCTCAGGATCCTAGCAGCAGCGTTCTGTATGAGCTGCAACTGTCTTATGGTCTTTTTGGGAAGGCCAGTGAGGAGTCCATTACAATAATCCACCCTGCTGGTGATAAAAGCATGCACAAGTTTCTCTAAGTCTTGACTGGAAACAAAGCATCTAATTCTTGCAATATTTTTCAAATGATAGTATGCTGATTTGGTAATTGCTTTGACATGACTACTGAAACTAAGGTCTGACTCTAGAGACACACCAAGATTCCTGACTTGATTTTTAGTTGTTAGACCCCTAGAGTGAAGGTATGCATTCACCTTGAGAACTTCATCCTTGTTTCCAAACGCAATGACTTCAGTTTTGTCTTTGTTTAACTGAAGAAAGTTTTAATCCAACTGTTTACTTCATCAATGCATTGGCACAGGGAGTCAATGGGGCTGTAGTCGTTAGGCGATAGGGCTAAGTAGAGCTGTGTGTCGTCTGCATAGCTGAGGTAAGAGATTCAGTTCTTTCTCATTATTTGGCTCATTGGGAGCATATACAGGTTGAATAGGAGTGGTGCAAGAATTGAGCCTTGGGGTACTCCGCATGTCATGGATGTCCATTCAGACTTATGGTCTCCTATACTCACATAATAACCTCTCCCTTCTAAGTATGACCTGAACCATTTTAGGACTATCCCAGAAAGCCCCAGCCAGTTTTCCAGCCTGTCAAGAAGTATGTTGTGATCGACAGTGTCAAATTCAGCACTGAGGTCGAGTAGTACCAGCACTGATAATTTGCCTGTATCAGTATTTAAGCGAATATCGTTTATTATCTTTATGAGAGCTGTCTCTGTGCTGTGATGTGATCGGAAACCAGATTGAAAATTGTCAAAGTATCCATTCAAGCTTAAGAATTTGTTCAGCTGATTGAAGACAACTTTTTCAATGATCTTGCCTATGAAAGGAAGATTTAAGATCGGTCTATAATTGCTTAAGATGGTCTTATGCAGATTGCTCTTTTTCAGGAGGGGCTTGACAACTGCAGTTTTCAGGGATTTTGGAAAACTCCCAGAGAGAAGTGAGGCATTTACCACTTCTAGGAGATCTGCTTCTAAGCTGTTTAACACACTTTTGAAGAAAGATGTGGGAAGTGCGTCAAGGGCGCAGGTTGATGTTTTAAGGTGCTGTACGGTGTCTTCCGAAATTTTGCCATCAATTTCTTCGAAAACAGACATAGTAACTACTTTCTCAGGTTGTGGTCTGATCTGTCTGACCCCAGAGCAACTTAAGGATGAGCTGATCACCTTTCTGATATTATTGATTTTCTCAGAGAAGAAAGAAGCAAACTCACTGCACTTGCTGTCTGAAAGCATTTCACTGGGAATCTGGCTTGGGGGGTTTGCCAGTCTCTCTACAGTAGCAAAAAGAGTGCGTGTGTTGTTTAAGTTGCTGTTTATAATATTCGAGAAGAAAGTCTGTCTAGCTTTGCCTAGTTCCATATTAAAAGCATGGATGCTGTCTTTGTAGATGTTATAATGGACTACAAGTTTTGTCTTCCGCCACATGCGCTCTGCTCTTCTGCATTGTCTTTTCATATTTTGCACAGCTGTTGAGTTTCTCCAAGGTACTTTTTGTCTACCACTATTTTTCCTGACTTTCACAGGAGCAATATCATCAATTACACTTTTAATTTTTTGAGTTAAAAGATTCAAGGAGAAAATCAACAGAGTCAGCAGATATGCTTGGTTTTAAAGATAGCACACTAATGTTCTCATTTAAGCATTTCTTCTTGACAGACACAGATCTAGCTTCAATGGCAGGAGAGATCAATATATCAAAGAAAATACAGAAATGATCAGACAGTGCTACATCCTTAATAACAATCGATGAGATGTTTAGACCCTTACTGATAAGTAAATCTAGAGTGTGTCCACGATTGTGTGTGGGTCCATGTACATGCTGAGTCAGATCAAAAGTTTTGAAAACAGTTTTGATTTATTTTGCCATATTGGTTTCTGCATTATCTATGTGAATGTTAAAATCTCCAGCAATGGCAAAACAGTCAAACTCAGAGGAAATTGTTGATAACAGTTCTGTAAAGTCCTCAGCAAAGGCTGGAGAGTATTTTGGAGGCCTGTAAATAATGATAAGTAAAATACGTGGAGCACCTTTTAACACAATACCCAGATATTCGAAAGACGGGTGATTCCCAAATGATATTTGCTTACATTGATAGACATCTTTAAAAAGATCAGCTAAGCCCCCGCCTCTCTTACCCGCTCTGCAAACACTCATAAAAGTAAAGTTAGGAGGGGATGATTCATTTAGGACTGTTGCACTGCAGCTGTCTTCTAACCAAGTTTCATTTAGAAACATAACGTCCAGGTTGTATGTGGTTATTAAGTCGTTGACTAGAAGTGATTTATTTTTAAGTGAGCGGATGTTTAAAAGTGCTAACTTAACAGTCTTACTTTTTGTCCCCACAGCGATCTTAGTTTGGCGTGTAATAGGCACCAGATTAGATGGGTTTGCTGAACGGCTTTTGAAGGCCTTAGATTTTCTATCATGTAATTGAACAGCAATAGAGAAAGATTCAGGCACACTGGGTTCCCGCTTGTTTTGTAAACATTTAAGAAAGGTACTGTTATCATAGCGGGGACCCGACACATATCACTGAGAGCTGGTATCAGTTGTTTTTGGTTCACCTCGAGCCGCTGGAGGAGGGTGTGGGCCCTGGCGGTGTGGCAGAGGCCGAAGAGCTCTCACAGAAGGAGGGGGAGGGCGAGCTGGGCCCGCAGGCTTTGGTGGTTGTGGGGCCTGCCGTTTTTTGGTTGACATCTGGGGGCTTGCAGCAAAAGAGTGGGATTGTTTTAGCACCAGTTGTTCCATTTTCTCTGAGAAGCACAGAAGTGGAGTTGCTGGAGAGAGGGATAACATGTCTGGTGAGACGGGCTGTTGCTCTGCTGTTATCGGAGGCTGTAATATGCTGTCCTGGATTTCCTGGCTGTTTTCCAGAAAGTCGTCCTTGGGTGCTGAGTCTTCTAGCAGTTCTAGTATGTCACAGTCTGTCTGTGGTGAGCTCTGTGGGCAGGGCTCTGCTGAGATTGTGTCCGTGAGCAGAGGTTGTTGTGGCTGAGTGGTGTTATCATTGTCCTTGTGTGATGTGTCAACCGCATGTCCATTCAGGTGCAGAAGTGAAGTCCTGTGGTCATTCATACTGTGTCCAGGTGTGTATGTGCCATTCAGGTTGAGTGGATTGGCACACACTGCAGAAGGATGATTGAGGGAGAAGTAGATATTGTCCTTTAGCACTCTTGAACCAAGTTTGTTTGGGTGGAGCCCATTCTGTTGAAACAGTTGCCTCTGACTCCAGAAAAGATTGAAGTTGTCAATGAAGTTCACTCCTTTTATATTGCAGTTTTTTTGCAGCCATGTGTTAAGCCCAAGCAACCGATAATTTACTTCTTAAGGAGTTCTGACTGCTCTTTATGAATATCATTCTTCCCCACATGAATGATGATTAGATTTGCAGTCTTATGTTTCATCAGAATGTTCTGAAGTTCCCTATTTACATCAGAAGTTGTTGCTTGTGGAAGGCAGCATGTAGTTGTGTCCCTGCTAAAAATGTTTCTGATTATGGAGTCACCCACTAACAGAGTCCTGTGCTTGGCTGCGCTCTGCTAACTAGCGCTCAAGGTCGATCAGACAGCGGCACTCAGCTCAGTGTTAGGTACTGGCTTATTCAGTCTGTGTTCGATCACATTCATCACATTCAGGGATTCCTCATTCATTAATACTTCAAATCTGTTCTCAAGATGTATAGGCGGTGGTAGGAGACCAGTGTTTGCAATCCTTGTCAGAGCCGTATCTGGGGTAGAGGATGCTACTGCAGCAATGTGTGATGCTCGTGACAATCTGATGTCTCGAGTGCCTTTGGGTCTCGCTCCCTGTTTGTGCCATCGATTTGTAAGTCGATCGGCTTGTTTCTCTACACTCAGTATGGCCTGTATTGGAGCACTAGATTCATGGGACTCACTGGCTGTTTGCTGAGGGCGTCCATGATGAAGCTCTGTTGTGTGTTCCGTCTGGTTTGGTGGTCCCACAAGTAACTTTGTTTCAAGAACTGCAATCCTTTGTAAAAGTCTCTGGCAGTTAGTGCAGCAAGTAGATTCCAGAAGAGGCATTTTTTCTTATCCTTTAGAATGTAGGCAGTTGTGTTTTCTCTTCCCCGGAATGTAAGCTTTCTGTGGGAGGCTGGTCGGAGAAAAGAATTCTGCTTTTTTTGTAGTTTTTTTCTAGTAATCAAGCGTTTGAGCACTGTGCCGATTTGCTGAAGTTAAAATTAAGGAAATAAAATATAAAAATATAAACACGATAGAGCAATAAAAAGTATAAAAGCAATAGAGCAAAGCGCGGAGCAGTAAGCAAGAGCGTCCGAACAGTAGCTGAGCAGGAAGTAGAATCTATACTACTATACTAAGTAGGGTACAAGTGTGTAACAAGGACACTGTAAAATAAAGTGTTACCTTTTCAATATTTCATATTTAATGACATTTTGTCAAAATCACCTACCTTTTTCACAAGACTGTTCACCTCGGGTAAGCAGAATGAGGAAACAAACACAATTGCTGTAACATGAACAAGTATGAAAAGCAAATTAATATGGAATATTGCAACTAGTACTGTCAATTCTGATAGGCCTGGTCAAAAGTATAAATTCTAACCCTTCATTTAACCTATGCCGATATCTATTCTTAAAATCCTACAAACGTTTTCAGTGAATTGTACAGCACTTCTTGCAGATGTGAATTGAGTACTGAATGTGATGAGATACTTGTGACTCTTATGAGTCTGTATTTTTTGTGAATCAAAAACATAGAGCTCAACCAGCATAGTCCCATTTCAGAAACAAATGAATTAAGCACTGTTTTTTTTAAATGGACTGGCCTGTATAAATTACAGCATTAACTATGCACTGTTTTTTAAATGGACTGGCCTGTATAAATTACAGCATTAGCAGAGAAAGAATATGTAAGCAAAATGAACATTATAAAGCTTAAATGTATAAAATCAAAAATGGAATCGAATTGAGAGCTTGTGAAACTGAATCACATCGAGAACCTGAATCGATACAAACATTTTAAACATTTAAAAAGCGTTTGAACATAAATTGCAAATAACACTGTATTTCCTGGGTCATTTAACAGGAAGGAATTAAAAAACGAAAGAATTAATCTAAATATACCAGCGTTCTTCTCCATTTGACTTTGACAGGTATGCTTTCAAATTTTATCTGAGGGTTTAGTCAGCACACCTCAAAAAGATGCGAGACTTCCACCTGTCTTCTGAATATCTGCCTCATTTTCGGAAATTTTATTTTAAAGTTTACAAGCAATTCACATCTAGTTAATTAGTAGGTACCCTATTTCTCTAAGCTACTCAGAAGTAGTTTCTGAGAACTTACATGGTGTTGCCCTGGGTGATTTAGGGCTCTGGTGTGTTCCCATTTTCATCCTATACAACAGTCGTCTGCGAATTTAGGAAAGATACAAGATATAATTACAATACAATAATTACAATAGTTTCTCTTCGAAGAATCATAGCGGCAGAATGTGAGAGTATGTGTCTTCAAATATTTACTCAAAATAAATCAACTGTTGTTTTAAAGAATTTCTCTGAAGCATTTAATCTAAAATATATATCTTTCAATGAGGTACCACATTAAACATTGCAGGAGGAGGCTAATCTGATTATAAAATTGACCAATCAGAATGGATATTCAAATAAGGCAACACACATTTTTCACAAAAATGGAATTCCTTCCCTATTAAGATCCAATCAATTGTTCTTTTGAAACCAGTTTCATTTTCACTTTAATGAGTTTAACACTAACCCATGCATCATTATCAAACCTGTTTGTAATATACCATAGATGACAGTAGAGAGACAACTTCAAATGTATCCAAATAAATCCAAAATTACTGAAGGATCTCAGAAGTGAAAGAGTGAACAAAAGAGCAATATAAATATGAACAAATCATGATTACACCCCTGAAAATCCCTTTGTGGACCACCACTGCATGTTAACCTTTGTGCTGCATAAAGGACATTTTTGGTAATTTGCAGTTTACTTTCTTTGACCATTTTGGCTGTTTTAATTCAAATGGTATGTAATTTGGCAAAATTGCGACTTTTTGGATAAATGTAAAAAATGTGATCCCATTTTGCAAAATATGTATAACACACACTGTGTAGATCAAATAGTAACACTCAGCACCATAATGACCAAAAATGGCCTATTGAAACCCATTAAAACATTGTTTAAATCCGAGGCCGTCATTAATACATGAATCATGATTTATGTTCAAACATCCTTTCATTTTGAAGCAAAAGCATTATATTTACATTATATAGTGTATTCCACCAGATGACGTCACTACAAATGTATTCCCTATGGGTGGAAATGCACGTTATTTTCCTGGTTTCCACTAGGGGCAGTATGGAGTGTGTTATGAAGCATTTTAATGGCTCAATGATCTAAAATTATGTTTCTGAGTATGTGTGGATGTCTGAGAGCAATGTGTGTCTGTGTTGACAAAAGTGTGTGTGTGTAGGGCCTAAATATAATACATATAGGCCCTACACCTATAATACATATAGGTGTTTAGGCGAGTGACAAATCACAATATCCTAAAGGTCATATTTTTATTATTATTCAGACCGCGCCAGCTTCTGTACCTTCAGCAAGCGCTCTCTGTGAAATCTGTCCTTTTTATTACAATAAATCTGTCTATTTATTGTTGTTTGTCAAAGCCCAATATATATCGCTATCTATCATTATGGCGAGCAAGCAAGATCATAGACGTTGTGTTGTTCCCTGCCCTCGTTACATCACGGGTGGGGACACACATAAGCTTTTTGTTGCTGTTTGGGAGTGGAGCATGCCAACAGTCAGTTCTCGAGGGAGCTGACTGTGAGCATTGCGAGAAGCTGTCCGTGAGGAAGCTCCGCTCCCGCCGGGCGTTCTTCGAGGAGGACGGTTCGGTTCGCGTTCCCCGCACTGGTCTCTCTGTTGCCAAGGCACGGGGACGACTCGCATTTCGGGGTTCGCAAACGGATCTGCCAGCGGGGGTTGGGACGGGCTCCGCCCTATCTCAGCTTTCACATGACAGATCTAGTGTGCTGCGATTTCCAGTTCCGAGGAATTGGTATCGTTAGTGTTTTGTTTTAAAAAGAAAGAACAACACAAATAAAAATATTAAGAAAAAAAGCAGATGTTTGAGTTTTCAATGAATAAATAAATAGTCAGCTCATAACTCTGCTGAATAAAGAGGATTTAAAAAAAAAGGAGGTTTTTATAGTGCTGTTGCCAGTTAAATATTTACTGGCCAGCTGAACATTATGAGATTGAAATTAAGAAGAGTTTGTTTGATGAAATGTATCTTAAAACAGGAAAACTCTCAGCATCCTCGTATCTCAGCCTCCTCGTCGGGGACTGCGTTTTTTCCCCTGTCTCCACACTGAGGTGTCGAGATCGTGGAATAAACCGGTTTGTATTTTATGCGTTTAATCCCCAGATGTCTAACTATAGTAATTTTTGGGTATTAAGTATCATAGTCAAGTCAAGTCAAGTCATCTTCATTTATATAGCGCTTTTAAAATTGGATTGTTTCAAAGCAGCTTTACAGAGATAAACATATAATTTAAGGTAACAGATTGTTTTGGCATTATAGCGGTTCTTGAATAATGTTATTTCCAGCTAAAGTTAACTTTGATTGATTCACCTCCGTCGAAATGATCAGACTTTTAAACGCGAACATAGTATGACAGTGCCTCGGGTTAAAGAGACGCTTGCGAGCTTTCTCTCTCCCGAGTCGGCGTCATCGTTATTAACCCCGAAGTTACCCATCAGCCAACTTAAATAATGAATACATTTTTATTAGGCAGCGCTGGTGGGTAAAGTATATAAGGACATGGATGAATGTGAGGGGCGACTCTCTGAGGAGGGTCGCATCGCTGCCAGTTCGGTTGTTTCCTGCTGGTAGCCACAGAGTGATATATATGTATAAATATATATATATATAACTTTTTCTGATATAACGATAAAGGAAAATAAAGATATAAATATGTCTGTTCTTCTGGACGCTCCGCTTTCAAGAAAACTAAGAAATAAACCATTCAGCGGCGTTCCAGAGGTTTCTTCCTCACCAATCTAATGTTCCTTAGACTGCTGGGCGGGAGCAGTCTCGGCCTATTAAGCTCCTCGCAGCAAAAGTGCAAAACAGAATGTCCCCATTCGCGCTCCTCCGGAATTGAGAGGTACTTGGGTGGTGGTCGCAGTCTAGCCAGTTAGAGACATGCAAGATCTGAGGACTGTTTTATCTCTAAAATAGCTTGGACAAAGAAGAAGCCCTGACGCCGAGGCGATCAGGCTTCTAAGGGTGGTCCCCTCTGGGGTAGAGAAGTTTTGAGAAATCGTTTCTCCTCAGCGCCCTTTGGGGTGCGACTCTCTGAGGAGGGTCGCAGCACTGCCAGTTCGGTTTCCCTGCCGGTTAGCCGTTTCAGGGCACCAAGGTGTCAGTGTCCCCAAACGAGCCTCCAAATAAGAAAAAAAAAAAAAAAAAAAAGAAGAGCAGTCAGTTCGGTTTCCCTGCCGGTTCGCCGTTTCAGGGCGCCGAGGTGCCTGCTTTTTCCAACAATCCTCCGAGGAGGGTCGTAGGAACTAAGCTAGTTAGAGGTAGGCAAGATCTGAGGACTGTCATCATCTCTAATAAAGCTTAGACAAGAAGTCCTGTCGCAAAAAAACGAGGCTATCAGGCTTCTGAGGGCTCCTCCGGGGCAGGGACGGTTTTGTGAAATTGTTTCTCCTCGGCACCCTCTGGGGTGCGACTCTCTGAGGAGGGTCGCAGCGCTGTCAGTTCGGTTGTTCCCTGCCGGTTCGCCGTTCAGGGCACCGAGGTGTCAGCGTCCCCATACGATCCTCCGAGGAGGGTCGTAGAATGGTCAGTTCGGTTGTTCCCTGCCGGTTCGCCGCTTCAGGGCGCCGTAGTGACTGTTCAAACAAATCCAGAGGCCAGTCTTGAGAGACTGGTTCCCCTAGTAGAATTTCTGGCAGCGTGGAAACTACAGCCACATATTTCTCAGTGGGTCCTGCACACTATAGAAAAGGGGTTTCAGAATTCAGTTCGGTTCTCGTCCGCCCAGATATCTAGGGGTCCTCCTCTCATTGGTGGACCCCGAGCAGGCTTTGGTTATGGAGAAGGAAGTACTGTCACTTCTGCAAAAGGAGCTGTAGAAGGGGTTCCTCCTCCCAGCAGGCAGCCATTACTTCATTGTTTCCGAAAGAGGATGAGGGAGGTTCCTGAGGTTTGCTTTCAGGGGTGAAGCATACCATTATCGGGTTCTTCCATTCGGCCTAGGTTTATTACCCCACACCTTTACAGTATGCGTGGATACAGCTCTGGCTCTTCTGAGACTCCAGGGCATTCACGTAGTATACTACATCAATGATTGGTTGATCCTAGCTCAATCTGAGTTTATGGCAGTTCGGCATCGAGATGTCGTTCTGTCTCATTTAAGGATGTTGGGGTTGCCTCTCAACGCCAAGAAGTGTGTGCTCTGAGGACCACTTTTCTAGGTGTAGCGATTCTCACAGCCGTATTGGGGTATATCTTGGCCAGTCACTCACTGTGAAACAGTTTCAGACTGGTGGGTCTCATGGCAGCTGCGTCCAACGTAATTACTTTTGGCTTTCTGTACATGAGACCCCTGCAGTGGTGGCTCAGGACCAAGGGGTTTTCTCCGAGGGGAAATGTGTTTTCGCATGATCAAGGTCACGCGGCTATGCCTTCGTGCCTCGGTCATGTGGAAGAACCTTGGTTCCTCGCCCAAGCCCAGTGTTGGGGGCTTCTTGTCGACGCATATTGCTATCGACAGATGCTTCCCTCACAAGTGGGGGCGATCATGAGTGGTCGCTCGGCGAATGGCGGACAACACACTGATGGTCTCGTATATCAGAGCAGATATCCTGTTGAGGCAGGGGCTGAGGCCCAGGGATTGGAGACTTCACTCCGAGGTGGTGGAGCTTCTTAGGGAGAACTTTGGTCAAACTAAAGTCAAGTCGACCTTTCACATTGTTTGTACAACGCATTGCCCTATTTGGTTTTCCCTCACGCATCCAGCTCCGCTTGGACTGGATGTGATGTATTAGGTGTGGTTGACGCTACACCGGTACGCATTTCCCGATATCTTTGCTCCCGGGAGTTCACCCTCATTTGGAGTTTGGATACTGTGGGCTCGGCCTCTGAGGGGGCCCGGCTCATAGAATCCGGTCTCTCGACTGAGGTCGTTGAGACCATTCTCCAATCCAGAGCTCCTTCCACGAGAAAACTATTTGCATTGAAATGGAAATTATTCTCCACCTGGTGTGGTGAACGTCATTTAGATCCTGTAAACTGCCCTGTTGGTTCAGTTCTTGATTTCTTGCAAGACCGTTTCTCTGCTAGGTTATCTCCTTCTACCCTAGAGGTTTACGTGGCGGCTATATCTGCCTACCACACCCCTCGGGGGGGGGGGGGGTACTTCTATCGGGAGAGATCCTCTTTTTACTCGTTTTCTCTGTGGTACACTGAGGTTGAGACCTGCACTGCACTCTAGAGCACCGGCTTGGGATTTGGCCATTGTACTTGAGGGTCTGGCTTTGGCTCCCTTCGAGCCCATTGAAGAGGTTTCAGAGAAATTCCTCACTCTAAAAACTTTATTTCTCCTTTCTATTTCGTCTATCTATTTGGAGATTTGCATGCCCTGTCGGTTGCTGCTCCTTGTCTGGAATTTGCACCTGGTATGGTGAAGGCATTTCTCTACCCTAGACCAGGTTATATTCCTAAGGTCCCAGTTAATTTTGTGGGCCTTATAGTGCTGCAGGCCTTTTCTCCTCCACCTTTTAATACCCCAGATCAGGAACGACTGAACCTGTTATGTCCAGTTCGGGCATTAGATGCCTACGTTCACAGAGCTGCCCTGTGGCGTAAGTCTGAACAAATGTTTGTCTGCTTTGGTTCACTCAAGCGAGGGTGTCCTGCATCTAAACAGGTAATGAGCAAATGTATAGTTGAGGCTATATCATTGGCTTATGAAGCGGTCAGTCAGCCTTCACCTATGGCTGTACGGGCCCATTCTGCAAGGAGTATGGCGGCCTCTACGGCCTTAATTTCGGGTGTTTCCCTTCTTGATATCTGTAATGCGGCAGGTTGGTCCTCTCCACATACATTTGTCAGGTTTTATGACCTTGACCTCTCCACTCCAGGGGCGAGGTTGCTTGCTTCTTAGTGTGCGCAAGGACTTCACACAGAACGGGCATTTGTCACTATGGCGTAGTGGGTATGGGGTTCCCACCGCGTCTCAAACGCAGCTCGAAGTTCCCTTGAAAGGGAACGTCTCAGGTTACGTATGTAACCCTGGTTCCCTGAGAGGGAGCGAGACGCTGCGTTTACCTGCCATACTTCCTGCATGCCCTGATCGACTTGCTTCAGGTTTTTTCAGAAGCTGGCGCGGTCTGAATTCTTTATAGTTTCCTGGTCTATGACGTCACCCGCCTATGACGTTTCGGGCTTCCATTGGACTGATTTTACATGTGCTTCATGACGTAATCACGCAGAGCGTTCCCACCGCGTCTCAAACGCAGCGTCTCGTTCCCTCTCGGGGAACCAGGGTTACATACGTAACCTGAGACGTTTTCTTTCGGTTTGATTCATACGTATTTTACGCACAAACATGAATCTTTTGAATTTTACTCATCTTTGACACAGCTTAGTTTTTTTTAGTAGTCTATGTTTCAAAGTTAATTGATAACTTCTCACGTATGTAGAGGCACAATCACAGCCATGCAGTCAGTCCTTAGACAATAATAACACCTTTCATCTTGCGGCAACACAAAGATGTAGCTGCGAGGGATCCAAAACAAAGTCTGCCTTTCATACAAGGGTGGTTGATGCAAAAGTTATAAAGCTGTGCACATCTTTGGCGGGGTCATTTTGTCATTTTTTTTTGTCATTTTGGTTTGTTTTGTCATTTTGTCAAAACAAAATGACCCCATTTTGTTTTGAAGTTTTGATATGTTTTATATATATTTATAGAATAATTTTTTATAGAACAAATAACAATTTATGTTCATGGTGATCTTGTAGTTTAGCTTTAGCAAATTTTATGTGTAGTGAGACAGGCACAGGTTATAATCACCTAGTAGAAATCAGGAAAATGTTTGCAGTACTACAGATGTTTGCAGTATGTCAATTATATGAAAAATTAAATACCAAATTAAACTAAATTAAATTAAATAAATTTAAATAAATTAAATTAAATACCAAAATACCAACTGGTGGAAAACAGTAAAAAGTAAATATTTTACCCCAAGGCTTGGTAATGACAGGGTATTTGAATAGAAATTATGATTTTATGATATTGTGACAGTGGGTTCAAAAATGGATATTTTAGTGGATTCAAATAGGACCAACTTTGTCCTTGTGCTATGTGTGATTTTATTTAAAAATCTGACATAGCACAAAAAAATAAAAAAGCACCAAAAATAATGTTGCTGCTAATCTTTGGCATATTCAAGATTGTGATAATCCAAAGCCAAGGGTCTCACTTTGCATTTAGTGTGTGGAAAATAATTACATTTTTGTGTTTTTTCCTATTATACAAATTGATGGTATCGCCACCAAAATTGGTATTTAAAGGGTTAAAATCCTGAAATTAAATAAATATTTGGTAGTTATTATGAGGACTGATGCTGGTTAAAAGATTTAACTCAGTAAAAGTGAAAAAATAATAATAATATATAAATATTTAGGCAGTGTTTAATATGTGACCATTTTTGGTCATTAACGCGCTAAGTGGGATTTTTTTAAAAGTCTGACATAACACAAAATCTTTAAATGCACCAGAAATAATGTTGCTGCTAATCTTTGACATATTCAAGACTGTGATAATCCAAATCTAAAGTTTTCTCTTTGCATTTAGTGTATGGAAAATAATTACATTTTTGTGTTTTTTCCTCTTATACAAATTGATGGTATCGCCACCAAAACTGGCATTTAAAGGGTTAAAATCCTGAAATTAAATACATATTTGGTAGTTATGATGAGGACTGATGCTGGTTAAAAGATTTAACTTGTTAAAAGTGGAAAATAATAATAATATATAATATTTTAGGATGTTATTGAATATATGACCATTTTTGGTCATTAACGCGCTGAGTGGGATTTTTTTTTTAAATCTGTCATAACACAAAATCTTTAAATGCACCAGAAATAATGTTGCCGCTAATCTTTGACATATTCAAGACTGTGATAATCCAAAGCTGAAGTTCTCTCTTTGCATTTAGTATATGGAAAATAATAAAATTTTTGTGTTTTTTCCTCTTATTTAAATTGATGGTATCGCCACCAAAACTGGCATTTAAAATCCTGAAATTAAATAATGGTCTATTAGGGACTGCTGATGGTAAATAAAGGGTAACTGTTGACATGATTTTTGTTGTGTACCTCTCCTGGAACTGTCTTGAAGGAACAAGGCCGGCACGCAGGTTGCTGTCTCCCACTCTTTTGGCCTGCCACCACGTTGGGTCATCCTGGCTCACCACCTGCAGGATGTCCCCACATGTGAAAGGCAGTCCTGCCTCCTGGCAGGGTGTAGCTTTGTCTTCATATGGCGTGTAATCGAACAGGGCTCTTAAATAAACCTTAGATAGAAAAAAAAAAAACTCCATACATTACTGCAGCAGCTGCTGTTTATTCTGTCCTATGACTTTTAAATAAAGTGATTACATTTACCTTACTCTCACTGAATCTGTCCTCCTCCTTAATGGCAGGTATAATCTTCAGAGTGATCGAGCCCTGAGACTGAGACTGAAGCCCAACAAACAATAATCAAGGACAATAAATCACACAAGTGTCTTTTCAGATAAGAAATCTTAAGGGAATGACTCAGCTTTTGTAAAACAACAGAGGAATAGTGAACACACCAGAATCTGGCTGATCTCCTCAGGACGTTTGTGTATAATGAGATTTCCATTGACCTCTCTCAACTCATCTCCAACATGCACCAGACCTGAAGGAGAATTCAGTCAAGAGTCATCATGGTGCATTTAAAAAACAGTTGGATCCGAAGGTCTGATACTAAACACTTATTTCACGTTCTTTTCTCATTTAAAGTGTAACTTTAACTTAAAGTGTAACCGATTTTCAGCTGCTTTGTATTGTTACAATCTTTGTATTGTTACAATGTCGTAGTATATGTAAATAAACAATGTTTACTCGTATTCATTGTTACCTGAACCGAAAAACTCATGTTTATTTTTTCAACTCCAGGGCTTTCGGTAAAACTACAGATTATACTTCAGCATTTTTATATCCCCACACAGACAGTTGGATGGAAAACTTCAAACATTTTAAATGAATTGATTAACAGGTTAGAATTGGCATTTATCCTGAATTACAAATGAGAGAAATACCAGCATGCATGAAAATGTTTCTTTAGGTCCAAATAACAAGACACACTATTAGAAGTTGAGAGAAAACTGCATGAATTTATTAAAAGTTAGAATGTAAAACTCGGTCAAAACAACTGCTATATGTTCCTCTAGGGGGAGGTGTACTGCACATGCTGTGGAAGCTTTTTCTCAATTGTTGCATTTCAATAGTAAGTTTGGTGTTTTAGTCGAAAATGCTGGTTCATCTAGAAACCAGTAACAAGACACACCCATTAGGGTTTTAGGTGTATTTTACATGGATTTATTAGCACATTTAAATATCAATAGCATTTTTCCTGCATCACTTATGAAAGTAAATCCAAACTGAAAGTAGTTATTCTACTATCTAGTGGTAAGACACACACTTTGGATTTGGGATTGAATTGTACACAAATTTAATATTATGTGTTTAACCCAAAATGTAAGTTATTATTAATAACGCTCCAGTTACTCATGTAACATCGATTCCCTGAGATGAAGGGAACACCATTGCATCAGAGAATCTTCTCTGATCGGTATGGGGAAACTCCGTCATCTCCGAATGCTGAAGATGATTAGTTCACGTCTGTAAATTTTACAGACAATCGGCCTTTTAGCCCACCAGAATAGGCGGGGTCGACTGCCTATATAGGTCGCACTGAATGGCCATCCGCAGATCGGGTGGGTCAAGTAATAAAAATAACATTCTGATTAATGACGGATGGGTCGCGGGTGGATATGATAACTGGACTGAACAGTGAACATGTTTCACTCTGTGTGTGTGTGTGTGTGTGTGAGAGAGATAACAGTGACATTCCAGTTTAAGTTTCAAGGGAGTAAAGCCTGTGTTTATGCCATTAAGAAAATCAAATTGTCAAATAAATTTTGTTTTAAATAAATGTTCAATTAAAAGCAGCATTCCTCAGTGTATTATGTTACCATTAGAGATGCGCGCATCAGCAATGTAGCGTCGCATAGTCCGCTGTTGAAGGTGAGCATCCATTTATCATCACGCCTAACACATAAGAATAATTGTAATTTGACCACCGGGTGCGGGTCGGGTGCGGATATCTAAATCAGAGAAAATTATTGGTGCGGGTGGATGATTTGCTTTTGGCTGCGGATTCGGGTGATGTTGGAGCTGATCCGCGCATCTCTACTGACCGGAGTCTGAGGGTATAGCAAGTCTAGAAAAACCCTTGAGGGTGGAGCCTGGTCTAGGCCGACAGGACTTTTGCCTGAAGGGCCAGTACGTCTAGGCTGTAGAACCTGATAAATGTGGACTGCGATGATCAGCCGGCTGCCGCACAGATGTCAGCCATGGATATTCCACTAGACCACGCCCAAGAGGAGGCCATCCCTCTGGTGGTGTGTGCCCTCACTCCTATGGGGCACTGCAAGTTCAGGGACTTGTAGGTTAGCGCTATCGCGTCCACTATCCAATGGGAGTCGTAGCTGGCAGCCCCTTAGAGCGGCCTCCGAAGCACACAAAAAGCTGCTCCGATTGCCTGAATAGCTTGTTTTCATATGATGTCACGCCACTGCATTGCCATGGCGCGAAATGCAAATGGAGGGCAGGAAGTGATTTGCTGTATTTAGAAAACACTATAACAAACTTAAAATGCCTATGTTTTGCGTCGTTTATAGTTACTCAAATCGACCAAACCACGAGGAGTTTTTATCGTGTACCAAAAGTTGTTGTTCATAAGGGGAGGAAATGCAAGTAATTGACCGAAAAACTCCGGAAAAACGGCTTGAAAACCTATGTCTGCGGTCGGGAGGAGCCGAATGGGAAAATACCCGTGCGTGCAGTGATCACTTCGTCAAAGGTCAGTTAATACAACTTAAGTGGCTATGTTTGTGTAACGTATAAGTTAACGTGTAACGTTTCTGAACTTTGTAAAGTCAAAGTATGTCTGTAAGACGAGATAGTTGCTGATATGTACCGCCTCGATGGCAGGAAAATCTTTCAATTCAGTTGAAAAATCGCTCCTCTTCATAACGTAAGGATCACGTCCAATATGTTTGATTTTTTGTTTATATCTTTCTCTTGTAACAGCGTGTAAAGTAGTACAGTACGAACTTTCCTCCATCTTGTCCATTGCGCTCTTCACTCCCTGCCCTGAATTTCGCGCGTCATCATAATCACGTGACTGAAACCCAGCTATTGCCTGGAGTGCTCAATGTACATCCTAAGGGCCCAGACCTGGTAGAGGGGGAGTGGGGGGAAAGGGGAGAGCGGGGAGAGCAGAGAGTGACATAATCTGTGGTCTAAAGGGCGTGTAGAGCACTTTAGGCACATAGCCTCGTCTGGGTTTAAGGACCACCTTACTGTCGTTAGGCCCAAACTCAAAGCAGGAAGGGTCCTTTGAGAGAGCCTGCAGATCAACAATTCGCTTGAACGATGCCAGAGCCAGCATGAGAGCAGTCTTTAGCGAAAGAGGCCGAAAGTCGGCTGTCGAGAGCGACTTAAATGGAGGGCCTCTGAGTGCCCTCAGAACCATGGACAGGTCCCAGGAAGGGACTGTGTAGGGGTGAGGCGGGTTTAACCTCCTGGCCTTACCCTTAGAATAACACAACACTCACGCCACACTCGAGGTGGGATGCAGGCCTTCAACCAGTGGTGTAGAGGCCACATGTATAACAGGCTCAAGGGAACTACTGAGGAGGCAGCTGCCATGAGGCCCAGTTGCTTCTGAAATGTTTTTAAAGGGAGGTTGCTTCCTGGTTTGAAAGCCGTCGCTAGCTACTGAATTTTTAGGGAGCGACCCGGCAAGATCCAAGCCTGCATGTCAGACGAGTCAGGTACTGCCCCAAGGAAAGCAATGCGTTGGCTGGGTGACAGCGAGTTTTTTCTCAGGTTGATTCTGAACCCAGGCATTCTAAGTGGTTGAGGAGCAGATACCTGTGAGCCCACAGCTCCTCCTTCGATTGGGCTAAAATCAGCCAATCGCCGAGGTAATTCAGGATGCAAATCCCACTCTGTTTCAGTGGGGAGAGAGCTGCATCCATGTATTTCATAAAAGTGCTCGAAGTTAGAGACAGTCCAAATGGCAGGACTGTACATTGATAAACCACCCCCTCGAACGCGAATCTCAAGAACTGTCTGTGATAGGGGGCTATATGGATGTGAAAGCATGTCCTTAGATCCTTCAAATCCACCGATAAAAAACAATCCCCTGGGCAAGAGGCTGCAAGAGGATTTGTTTCAAGGTTAAGTGTTGTGTTTATCAGAATACTTGCATTCTATGGAGCTAGAGATTGCAATAACACAATGGAGGCTGAGTGCACTTACAACTTAAACTTTACTTAGCCAAAGTTCAAGGTATATGCAATCAGACAGCACCATCTAAAGCATAAGACAACAATTGCACAACAACCCAGTTGCTAATACTAAATACATAACAGGAAGCATCCTGAACGGCTGTCTTATAAGAGATCTCAAATCGAGGATATGGCCAGAGGCCACCACCCTTTTTGGCGACCAGGAAGTAGTGGCTGTAAAAGCCTGACTCGCTGTGGGCTGTGGGAACCTTTTCTATCACACCCTTTTTTAGCATAACCTGTATTTTGGCATTGGAATTGGCATCTGTTTCAAACAGTCTATCTATTTTCAGGATTAAATAAAAATCTTAGATTAGTCTCAGATTTTTGAACCCCACTGTGTAGAAAAACATTATCTACAAATATTTCCCAACCTTGTTTTTTTTTTTTTTTCATTAAATGTTATAACATTGCATGCATTCTAACAGATGTATTCAATAGAACAACCTTGCACACAATGTGCACATCATATTTCAGCAGAATTTCCATGGCAACCATGAAATCTGCTCTGTATATTTCCAGTATAATCTGTAATCCCAAAGCAAATCATAATCTGAAGGATTTTAGTTTATATTTTGCTTGTGATCATAAAAATCTGCTATAAATGCTATTAATATCAAGAAAATAATGATTCTGCTGTGATTACAGTCTCCTTGGTTGCTGACATCTAATTTTTTTTTCATTCGATTTGTATTTTTTTTAATCATTTTTTATTTCTAATAGGAGAGATTCTCAGTAGATGCTTTGCATTAAAATGTAATAAATGGTTTTTCAATTCCCTCACTTTATCTCTTCATTGAGAATGAAATCGTCTGTCATGGTTTTACAGATTGAACAGTTTTTGACTTAGATGGTCCCTGATTGCGTCATTACAGATTATGTTACATCAAATCTGCTGAGATAGTTGTCTGGCCACAGTGTAAAAACACACAGTTGGCACGGGTAAAAAAAATGTTATGCTGAGAAGGGGAGGGACCAGGCTGTCACTCACCACTACGGTCTGCAGCTCCGCCCCTCATGATCCTAGCAACCACCACCGCTCCAGTTACCTCGTCCCTGCGGATGGTCGCACCCTAAGAGACACAATCGATTGCAAAATTTCTATAAGACTATATTTCGTGATGGTGGTTGATGATGGTGGTTGATGATTTCGTGATGGTTCGATGATGGTGGACAGAATAGCCATTTTATAGACAAAACAGCTCCAACCATCATAAAATACATTTTATGTAACCTGTTCTGATGCATAAAGTACTACTTTTTTTTTTTTGCTGAAACTCACAAGAGGCTCCTTGTTCTTCACCAAACGCACAATCTTCACTGATTCTTCCTCCAGTTCATCGTCTAGATCATCTGGTAGAGGGGGGAGCACAGGCTCAAAATTCTTCTGTGCAACCGTGTCATGTACTGTTAGCACTGCCTGATGGGTCATGGAGAGAATAATCATAACAAAAGTTGACAGGATGATCCACTAGTGCTGTGGAAAAAGAATGTGCACGTGTGTAAAAGGGAGACATAATTAATATGCAGACAGAGATGGATTGATTTAGAGTAGTAATAAAAAAGAGAGAGAATAGAGAAAACCGATGCCTGGGGCACATGGAGGAAATGATAGAGTCCAATTAGAACGTCGTAAACTGCAAATCTGATTCTATTTTGTCATGCCACACAAAATTAAATTATTTAAGCGTAATTAGGCCAATATTCTTTTAAATACCGATTTAACAGGATTTTTGTGTCAGCCTCATATATGTAACAATCTGCATACCGATGTTGAGCAACTGTTTATATACATCTGACCTTATTTCTAAAAATATCATAAATATTATTTAGAGATGAGATGATTCACCAATAAGACACATATACACACAGTTAGGGAAATCTCTATAGAAGGCACAAGTGACTTTCACACCTTCACATGTGGAGTGGTAAGAAGTGTTAATAGCTCTCTCTCATCGTCTTCCAGTGGTCCATTCTGTAGCTCCTCTGCGACCTGTCAGTGAAAACCACAAGACTAGTGTAATCAAAAATGCCAAAACCTGACAACAATTCAGGGGCGGATCTACCGGGCTGCCACGTTAAAAAAAGCATTGCCACCCCATCTGCCATCCCAGATTTATCCCAGTATTAAAATAAAAGCAACCAGTTTATTTTGTCCCTCATTTTAGCAGCTGCACTTTAATATATGATGACATAAAAAGATATACCACGGAAAAAAAAAAAGGCAAGACAACACGTCTGCTGCACGGCTTCTCGTGCTGTGTAGGCTAGTCGTGCTGTGTAGGCTAGTCAACTTCTTTAACAGGGTATAGCTACATGGACCAGTTCAATTGTTTCTTCATTTGTGTTTGTGAATCGGAAAATTTGAGAAATTTGCGGTATTGTTTTCCACAACACTTCTCATTTATTTTTAACTGCATTGTAACTATTTGACTATTTGATTCTAGACTAAAAACACATCTCTTTGGCATAGCATACACATAACACATTATAGACTTCTATAATTCAATGTTAGGCTACATAGTTCAGATCAGCCAGAACCGGAAACACTTCACTTCACAAATCCTGATGTCCTTGGTACATCATAAGAAGGATGGCGTCTACGCTAATTTTAGTCTCTCTGTTTATCCCGAGGTTTACCGCAGTCCGCCGGATCCAGGTCGTATCCAGATCTGATGAAGGACCATCGCCTGGACACGGCGACAACGGAGTCCTAAAGTGAAGGCCTCCCTGCTTTCAAACAATCCATACTGTTAAAAGCTCTTGAGCGAGCTCTTAACGCACTATAGTCCTTCACGTCTATTGCGATTTCAAAATTCCGGCCAGTTGATAATACCTAGAATATCTAAATCGACTGCAGGCGGTAGATCCTTTTCCTATTTAGCACCAAAACTTTGGAACAGTCTTCCTACCATTGTCCGGGAAGCAGACACATTCTGTCAGTTCAAAGCTAGACTAAAAACACATCTCTTTGACCTAGCATACACATAATACATTATAGACTTCTATAAATTCAATGTTAGGCTGCATAGATTAGGTCAGCCGGAACTGGGAACACTTCCCTTAAATCTTGATGTACTCGCTACATCATAAGAAGAATGGCATCTACGCTAATATTAGTGTCTTTGTTTATCCCGAGGTTTTCCCGCAGCCTGCCGGATCCAGGCCGTTTCCAGATCTGACGAAGGAGATCCGCCTGGACCTGATGACAATGCAGTGCTGAAGTATCCACTATCCTCTCCCTATGAAGGATCCCTTTCCCACTCTACAGATAAAGCGTTGTGAATTCCGGCTCGCGTACCCCGAAGTGATAAAATAAAACAAAATTCTGTATCAAAATTTATAGGCAAGAAAAGTAGTTTGTTTAGGCTGGGTTGTATGAATTACAAACCTGCGCACATATTTTAAAAAGCACATAACTATAGAATCGATTCTGAATGAGCATGTGAACGCCGTCAGCGTTAATCACAGGTTCGCGTTTAAAAGTCTGATCATTTTGACGGAGGTGAATCAATCAAAGTTAACTTTAGCTGGAAATTACATTATTCAAGAACCGCTATAACGCCAAAACAATCTGTTACCGAAAATTATATGTTTATCTCTGTAAAGCTGCTTTGAAACAATCCATTGTTAAAAGCGCTATATAAATGAAGATGACTTGACTTGACTTGACTCTTTATAAATGAGGGTGACTTGACTTGATTATTTGTGGCATGCTCCGACTGCCTGCTCCACTTTCATCGTAGATATAAGCACATTTTGCCCTCCAATCTGTCTAAAGAAATTAAATTTATTGATTTAATTTAGGCTTTTATTCATTATATGTGAATTAAAGCCTAAATTAAATCTGTTCATCATATAAAGCGATCGTGTCTCTTCAGAAAATTTGGACTAAACCACTCAATTCATTTGGATTAGTTTTACGATCTCTTTGACCTGGTTTCACAGACAGGGCTTAGATTAAACCAGGATTAAGCCTTAGTTAAATTAAGAAATTTAAGTAGCTTTTATAAACGTGCCTTAGGAAAAAAAAAACATAACTAGTGTGCATCTTGAGACAAAACAATGGCAGTGACATATTTTAAGATATGTCAGTGCAAGTTGCTTTCAGTTAAAACAGCTCAAACATGCATTTTAGGTTGTGTTCACACTTGTAGTTTGGTTTGCCTGGTTGGTTTGGTCTGGACCAAAAAAAAAAAAAAACATTTAGTTCTGGCCCACTTAGCGTTCAGATTGGCATGTTTAACATTGGTTGGCTTTTATGACGTATTGCCTATTTTTATGACGTATTGCCTATTTTAAGACGGACCTTACCCAAAACAATGCTGTGTGCTGGGCTAAATGCACTCGTTTTATGTGCGTAGCCCACATATGATGGTATTTTGACCAGCTAAGAACTTATAAAATGTGAAGTAGTCAAAAACACTGGCAAGGATCCCTCCATCACACACAAGAGAAGATCTGCTGCGAGGAGACGTGATTCTGACGCCTGTACTGAACTCTGATGGGAACATCATGATTTTGACAAGAAAAAACAGGTAGGCTGTGTGAGCATTCCATCCTTTCTAGGGTCTCGGCTTCCTGTTTTTGGTTCGTTTAGATGTATTTGATCCGTGTTGCGTTCATATTTCATTCGAACCGCACCAAAGTTGGTTTGGAAGCAGACCGACAGCGTTTTTACACTGGGCACGTTTGCTGCGGTTGTTTGCAGCAAACTTCCTGCCTTGAGTTTGGTCCTAACATAAGACAGCTTTCACATTACCAATTATTTATGTGAACTGTGCTGGGGCCTAACTAAACTGTCAGTGTGAAAACTCCCTGAGACCCATCTTTTCAGCGGTCTTTGTCCGCTTGTTTGGTGCTCACCAGTGTTCGCATTATTTAAAGGAACCGCAATAAAGGCAAGCTCACACTACAGAACTATAAGACTACATGAGTTGCAATTGTGCTCACACTACACAAGTTTTCTTGTCAACTTCCTGTTAGCAGCTCATACTACACAATGCCGATAACGTGCACAAACTACAAGATCTTTAGCAAAGCAGCAACCCTAGACCAACAACAAAAAAACATGGACTTTTTTTCTCACATGGATTAATCTAAGTCTTTAGAGATCTGCTCATGCTTGCTTCCCAAGTCATAGGCCAGTGGCGTAGACAGGGGAGGGGCCATGGGGGCACTGGCCCCTCCTGAAACCTGATTGCCCCCCCAGTGTGCCCCCACCCTTCTACTTGTCTGTCACTCAAAAATTCAAATCATAATCTTTCAGTTTGTAGTAGAATAATTCATATGATTCCACGTCGCGATGCTTCTCAACAAGGACCAAGAATAGTGAGCTAGAGTTTTTTCTATTTCTTTTTCTTTTTTTTGACCCAGCGCCAATATTTCCGCCCGTGTTCTCTGACTTGTTACTTAGACTTGAGTGAACTAACATTCAGCCAATCACAGCGCGAAGCATCTATTGGGCGCGTCTGCCATGTGCTTCAAATCTCTTGTTGCTCTTGCGAATTTTCGTGTTCGTTTAGTTGCAGTTTGGCCGTCTAATGCATTCCATGCATGCACCCCAGAAAAAAAAGCAGAGGACAATTACATAATTTTTTTTGACACACACTGTAAGTATAATGTGTTACAGTATGTCGCGATGACATGAATCACACGTAAAGTTTCCTTGTTATGATTTAACCTACTGTAACGCAGTAAGACGGACCTCGTCGCGCCGGATTGTGTCGAGTGTGTGTTAAATGCTCTCCTACTTGTTGCTTTGGATAAAAGCGTCTGTTAAATGAGACATAACAGATTATTCCCAGCAGCCACACAACATCATAAGACGTTGATATTTGGTTAAATTTTAGTTGCGACGTCGGGTGACCAAAATTCAATGAAAATTCAACATCTAATGTCAATGTTAAATTGATGTCCAATACCGAATACATTGATGTAGGTTTTATTGATATATTTTTTATAAAATGTCTGTTGTATAAAATTACTGTAGGCTAGATGTAATCTGTATACTACTCATTGAACACTTTTTTTTTGTCCAACTGTTAAGAAGTAGGCTAACGTTAAGAAAAAAGTTATTGTTCAAGTGTAGTTTAACTGAAATATTGTAAATATCATAAAATATCTTTATTTCATAAAAATAAAGTATAGATGTACACAGTTGTCTGAAAGTCCCAAGTCTTGCAATATTTTTTTTATTTCGAGTATGATTTCACAAAAATAGGTTGCTGTGTAAGCTATTATGGCATGTTCCCAAAATTGGCACTTAGGGTGCTGTAAAATGCCAATTGCTATTCCATCTAGAATTTATTATTATGAACATCACCTTTCAGTCCCTCCAGAAAAACGCGATTATGCGATCGCATGATTCAATGCATAATCAGCCAAAGTCTGCATATTTATGCGGGGGCATTTTTTCAAATACGCCGCACTTTTGCCGTATAAATTGCCAATTTCCACGCAAAATATGCGGGCTTGTATGATTTCATAATCCCCGCATTTTTGTTGCAAAAAAGAAAGTCACATATATCTTAGCAGAAAGTTGAAAAATGTTGCGTTTGCTTCACACGAGAGCAGCCGTTTCCCCCTGTTGCCATGGGAACGTTATGAAGTGATGTAATTACGCGACATGAACATCATTGAAAAGCTGTAAAACAGGAAACATTTTTTCATATTTTATTTATTCATTTTTACAGAAGTTGTAGCATATTCCTTTTGTAAAGCTACATAACTTGTTTGACTCATCAATGTTTTGTAAGTTTGAGCCATGTGTTTATTAAGGTCTGAAATAAAACAAAATGGAATATTCCAGCACTTTCTGTGATGTAGTATGTTTGCTTATCATAGGAAGTAATAAGAAATAGCTCTTTACATTAAGATAGTAGCCTAGTGAGAACAGGGTGTTAGGGAATCACTTTTTCTCTCTTTTTCATCAAACCGCAGTTTTTGCAAGTTCCCGCAATTTCATCACATAAAATTGCATAAATATCCTTCATATTCATCGCCGCATAATCAAGGATTTAAAAAAGATTTATTATATACAAATTTATTACAGTTATATGAATTCATTAATTGTGTATTATATGAATGATTAATATAATTATGCATTTATATAAATAAGGCTGTTCTATTATTATTTGTGAGTTGTACACTAATACATTGGATTATTTTATTTATTACAGTTTTGCTTTCACTTTTGTAAAGTGAAAAGTTAATATAAAGATAATAGGGTATCACTGTTTATTGCTGATTTTAAAGCTTACTGAACTTGAAATGATTTGGAAATCTACAGTTCTACATAAATACACAACATAAGAATGGCCCCTCTGTAATAATTGTGGCCCCTCTTGTGCCCCCCAGTTGATAAAATCCTAGAATCGCCCCTGTCATAGGCCTATGTGCAGAAAAAAAGATGAGAAAATTGGGCAGATGTACACGCGGGCTGGCTGCCATGTCTGTTCAGCAAAAACTGGTAAATTATATATACCATCATTTTAAGCAAAGACCACTTATTTACATTTTAAAAATATATTTCTTGTTAATTATGAAGAGAGATTACAGAATCTTCCCCTTCCGGGATCGGACCCTTCAATTTATTATTATAATACAATTTGTACAGGGTGCATAAGCACTAGCAGTTACCATGTTGTTCCATTGCTCACACTACAAGATCCGATCACATGGCGACAAGATCCAACAGGTTCGAAAATATCACAGCGTCTGTGACTGCTCGAGACAGGCTCAGATCACATTGTTGACCTTCTTAAATTTGATTAGCATCAGTAGCCGTTGCGGCACTGATTTGGCGGCAATTCGGGAGTTTTGTAGCAGACCTTGGAAAGCTGTCTGCAACACCAGTGTATTGTAAGCCTGCCTTAAAGCCGCTTTTCCACTGCACGACAATCGACAACCGTTGGACTGGAAGTCATTCATTTCCGATCATATGCGTAAATTTCGCATCCGATTTGAGCTTCGTCGGGGTAAGTTTTGTCGGGAGCTGAGTATCATCAGCATAACTGAAAGGTAATGCCATGCTTCCTAATGACATCTCCCAAGAGTAGCATGCACAGGGTGAAAAGCAATGATCTTGAGGTACTCTACTGAACTTGTGATCGATATGACATCTCTTGATTTACTGCTACAAACTGATAATAACGGTATGATTTGAACAATACCAATGCAATTCCACTAATGTCAGCATCATTTTTGAGTCTATTCAAAAGAACGTTGTGGTTGATAGTATCAACGGCAGCACTACGATCCAGTAACACTAATAGAGAGATACAACCACGAGCTGATGATAAGACCAAATCTTTTGTAACTCTAATGAGAGCAGTCTCAGTACTATGATACTGTCTAAATCCTGACTGGAAATCCTTGCAGCTACTATTTCTTTCCAAAAAGGAAGATAGTTGAGAGGATACTGCCTTTTCTAGTATCTTTGACAGAATATGTATATTCGAGATCAGCCTGTAATTGATTAATTCTGTAGGATCAAGTTTATTTTTTTTAATAAGCGGTTTAATAAAAGTCAGTTTAAAAATGTTCGGTACATATCCTATTGACCTAATCCTAATACACACAAGATGAGACTAAATAATGATCTGAGATGTCATTGCTCTGCTGCAGGATTTCAAAGGCATCAACATTGATTCCATGTTCAAGTTCAAGTCCATTTTATTTATATAGCACATTTTACAACAGCCACTGGCTGACCAAAGTGCTTCCCTGAAGAGGAAACGAGACGCTGCATCGTTAGATGCTAAGGGAATGCTTTGCATGATGTCTTGATGTAAAATCAGTCCAATGGTGTGGCGGAACATCAGAGGCCGTTGACGTCATGGACCAGGAAACTATAAAGCCTGCCCAAACAAAGCAGCGCTAGCTTTTGAAGGTCTGAGCAAGTCGCTTACAGGCACGTAGGAGATATGGCAGGTGACGCAGCATCTCGTTCCCTCTTCAGGGAACCGAGGTTGCAGTCGGAACCGAGGCGTTCCCTTTCAAGGGAACTCGCGCTGCATCGATGAACGCTAAGGAAACGTCTATACCAATCCTGTGTGAAATCAAAAGAACAGCACTAGGACGAAAGCACCCGAGAAACTGGTGTAGAGTCCAAGTCCAAAGAGTAAAATCTGACGAATGTAGGCGGTGAGGACCACCCTGCCGCATCACAAACATCTTGGAGGGGTACTCCTGACAATAAGGCCTTAGAGGCCGTCATACTCCTAGTTGAGTGGGATCGGACAGCCATAGGTGAAGGCGGTCCGGTCGACTCATAAGCAAGTGAGACCACCCACTTGCTCATTCTCTGCTTAGATGCTGGGGACCCTTTGTTGGGGTGTGCAAAACATACAAAACATTGATCGGCTTTATGCCACAGGGCAGCTCTGTGGACATAAGTATCAAGTGCCCTAACTGGGCATAGCAGAATGTTCTTTTCCTGGTCCGAATCTTGAAAAGGAGGAGGACAGAAGGCCTGCAATACTATAAATCTGGCCACATTAGTGGGGACCTTGGGAACATAACCTGGTCTAGGATGAAGGAATACTTTAACCATGCCAGGAGTTTCCAAGTTCCAAATTCAAGCACAAAGGTGATCCTTTAAAAAGTTCTTATCCTTCTCCTTAATATTGCTCAAATTCAACCAGAGATGTCTCTCAGTGGCCACCACGGCTGTCATAGACCGGCCGATATATTTACCCTTCTCCTTGGCGGCCCTGAAAGACAAATCTGTGGCCCGACGCAGTTTGCAAACCGTGTCCGGGCAAATACCCCCGCCCTCATCAAGATCTCCTAACAGTTCAGCCTGGTAAGCCTGCAGCAGTGACATGGTGTGAAGGCATGCTGTAGCCTGACCAGCTGCTGAATAAGCCTTACCCACCAAAGCTGATGTTACTCTAACTGGTTTGGTGGGTAATACCGGGGCCTTGAGGGAAGATGCTGATTCAGGGGAGAGATAGCTCACGAGCATCTCTTCCACATTTGGCATCTCCCCATAACTGTGCTCTTTATAGTTTGAAATAGAGGAATAGTGAGATGTTTGTGGACTATAAACTCTATAGGAAACTTGTTTCTCCCATGATCTCGACACCTTTATGTGTGGAGATCGGGGAAAAACAGAAGGCCCCAGCGTTGAGGTTGTGAACGAGAGAGCAGGAAGCGTTCTTCTAGTTCTACCAGAAAGACTCGGAAGAAGAAATACTGTAACAATAAATACATTTATTGATAGCCCAGCAAACAATAAAGTTCTTTGGCGTAGGCCCCGTCCATAGCTCACAATCCGAGGGTCCGGACTCTGCATTTCCTGCCTGAAGACGAAGGCAGGGGCTCAGCCGACCCCCTGGGAGGTATGGGAAGGGACCATCCTGTTGGTGGTGGGGAGGATGGGGGGGGGAGGAACCATCTTGGAGGTGGTGGGGAGGATGGAGTTAAATGAAAGCGTCAGCATCTGCGAACTCAAACATGTGTAAGTACCGGTCTTTTAATCCGCAAGTATTAGACACGATTGGATAGATGAGAAGGTAATAAGTGACGTAGCAATTGAGTCTTCCAGGCAGAACTTAACGCTAAAGCTTCCATTTTGCTTCTAGGCGAGTTCTCAGTATCTCCTCCTTCGACACTACAGCTATCTAGTTCCGAGGAATTAGATGTCGTTAGTGTCTGTGCCTCAATCGGGGTGAAAGTAACCGCAACGCGTGCTTCCAAATCCTGAGAGAAGGCACTGGATCTGTCAGGTGAAGGCAGAGATAAGGCTGGGCCCGTCTCTAACCCCGCTGACAAATCGCTGAAAATGTGCGAACCCCAAGTCTGAAGCCTTCGCTGTGCATCAGCAGCAACGGGACCTGAGCCTTGTGGAACGCGAGCCTGAGCGTCCTCGCTAAAGAACACCAGGCGGGATCGGAGTGTCCGCAATAGAAGAACATCACAGTGCTCACAGCCAGCGCCATCGAGTGCTGACCGTGCATGCTCCTCACACAAACAAACAACACACAAAACATGTGTCCCCACCCATTAAATAACGCGGGCAGGGGTGCACACACATTCTGAACTGCTGTTGCTTACTCGCCATAACTGAAATATATATATATATATTAGGGCTGTCAGTTAAACGCGTTATTAACGGCGTTAACGCAAACCCATTTTAACGGCGTAAATTTTTTATCGCGCGATTAACGGTCTTTTTGGCCTAGCAAACTTTGTAGTTTTTTTCACATGCTGTTACAACAGGACGCGGCATGCGCGGCGCTGCGCTATGAAACCCATTCATTTCAATGGCTTGCGCCGCGCGAGGACGTTTTGTTGCTTCGCCGACCAAAGCGCAAACGGATCTAGCTAGACCGGAAACAAAACAACAGGCGCGCCGCACACACTTGTTTGGGCTTGCGAGCCGGCCAAATAGTTGGTTAACGTTACGTTTTGAGTGGATGACGAGCGCGAGACGCCGAAATGGATGCCAATAATATTCTGAATGGAAAGTTTACTTTTAAAAAGTTGCCAAATGGTTCCATTGACAAGACCAAAGTGATCTGTGTGTTTTGTCGTTGTGAACTGAGCTATCATCATCGCAGCGCGTCCAGTCTGAAATACCACTTGATGGCCAAGCACACACACACAAACACACACACACACAGCTGATGAGAATTCTCTGCCCCCTCGTCAATATCAGGACCTCGTCAGTATTTCTTTCACCCTTTTATTAATGGACAGTGTTACATTGAGAGATTATTTGCTCCAAGTGAGAATGTTAGTGTGAAATTGAACACAGTATATGTCAATGTTGTTTTCAATAAAAAACATTTGCACAAAGAAAGCCGATCCACTTTTCCATGTTGAGAGCATTAAAATGAGACAAAATAATGGGCCACAAAGAAAATCCAGAGACATTTAGAATAGATAAAAATAATTGTGATTAATCGCGAGTTAACTATGACATTAATGCGATTAATCACGATTAAATATTTTAATCATTTGACAGCCCTAATATATATATTAGGGGTGTAACGATACACGTATTCGTATTGAACCGTTCGGTACGAGGCTTTCGGTTTCGGTTTTTGGTATGCAATTTTTAAACCGAACGTTTCGTTGGACCACTTTTCCTGTTGACCAACATTTCGTTATTTCAAATGTAGGCGCGTGGCAAGCTCGCTTATAATGTAAGAGACGCTGACGTGACCACAACATTGTCCAACATCAAATGGCAAATGTAATGCAAGCGGAACGAAACTGAGCTACTCGGTATTGTGTGGTTGACAGACCGTTTAAAAGTTTGGACCAATGTAGCGCGAGCCGATCTTGATCATCAGCACTGTTACTACACAGCGAAATCAGAAAGAAAAAATTTGAATTCGCCACTGAAGTAAACTGCGAAATCTAGTGAGAAACATTCACATTTCTCCGTTATTAATGGATCAAACAGCGCTGACGTGGAAACCCGGAAGAAACATTGTGCCATGAATGAATTATCCAGTGTCCACAGATCAGCAACATTCACCATGGATTTACTGTAACACTACTAACTGTAACCATGGAAGTTTGGCAGGAATAGTAGGCTATAATGCTTTCAAGTAACATTACGTCAGTTTTATTTTGACATTATGAATACAATTGCTGCCCTCAAATGTTAATCTGAACTAAAATAAACCTTTGTTTATAACTACAACATTACATTTCATTTTGTCCGTCCAAGGAGCTGTTTTGTTTTATATGCTCCTAAGAAAAGTCAAGTATAGCTCCATCATTGCTCAAAGTAAAAAAATCTCATACTTTATGATGTTAGTTTTAATAAAAATATAATAACATTTTTAAATCAAGGACATTTCTCTGGCATTTCTTTCTTTTTGCTGTATCGAAAACGTACCGAACCGTGACAAGTGTATCGTATCGAACCGAACCGTGAAAATTTGTAAACCGTTACACCCCTAATATATATATATATATATATATATATATATATATATAGAGAGAGAGAGAGAGAGAGAGAGATAGAGAGACAACACCAAATACACAAAACAGTTTCACATCGAGCGCTTGTGAAGACAGAAGCTAGCGTTGCTTTGTTTGGGCAGGCTTTATAGTTTCCTGGTTTATGACATCACTTTCAAGTAACATTACGTCTGACGTTCCGCCACACCATTGGACTGATTTTACATCTGCTTCAAGACATCATCACGCAAGGCGTTCCCTTAGCGTCAATCGACGCAGCGCGTTTTTAAGTGCGTTTTTAGAAGTGACTTAAAAGTGATCACGGAAGGGGGCTATCCTAATTTCTAACGGTAAATTGTTCCACAACCGTGGCCCGACCACAGAAAATGCTCGATCCCCTCTGAGTTTGAGTCTGGAATGTGGGACTAATAACAGGTTCTTGTCGCTTGATCTCAGACTTCTAAAAGGAGTATATGGTTGCTGCAGTTCAGATAGATAGCTGGGGGGTTGGTTACGTAGAGATTTCTAAACAAATAAAAGGATTTTAAAATCAAATCTGAAATTAATGGGCAGCCAATGAAGGGACCTCAGAATTGGGGTGATATGGGCACTTTTATAGTTGTTAAAAAGGAATCTTGCAGCAGCATTTTGCACTAATTGAAGATGAGCAATTTGAGACTTAATTCCCGCAGTAGATTCCATGTGATAATCTTAGATCTAAAGTATGATTACGACAATGAGTGGGTCCTGATACGCGTTGTCTAACTCCAATAGAATTCAGAATGTCTCTAAATGCCAATCCCAATGTGTCTTTTTCATGATCTACATGGATATTAAAATCACCAACAATTAGGACTTTATCTGCAGCCAGAACTAACTCTGATAGAAAATCAGCAAATTCTTTGACAAAGTCTGTATAGCCAGCACACGTCAGCGGAATTTATCACGTACAAATAATGTGTTACATAAAGCACCATCACTTGACAAGCCCACATAATATTAATAAACTCTCCTTTATGTAGTAGTGATAGACCTATAATGAACTTTAGAATGTGTTGAAGTGATTAATAGACAGTGTCTTGGTGCCCTGGATATTGATATTTTGTTATTAGTGGTACAAGCACAAATGTTAACTGCAAAATCTAAACTATCAGCCATTTAAACTGAAATATGAAGGCTGTGATATTAATGTTGTCGATTAGAGGGAGCCACAGGATAGAGAATCTTTTAAGCCTAATGTTTTTCTATCAGTTTCCATCCCTAGTTTGAATGGAAATAAATGGAATAGTTAGAAGAACCTTTTTCGATGATCTTAGTATTACGCCTGGACTGCAGGGTTTAATAAGATCAGCTAAATTCAGGATTTAGACCATACCATAGTACTGAGACAGCTCTCATTAGAGTTACAAATGATTTGCTCTTATCATCCGATCGTGGTTGTATCTCGCTATTGGTGTTACTCGATCTTAGTACTGCATTTGATACTATTGACCACAACATTCTTTTAAATAGATTTGAACATTATATTGGCATTAGTGGAATTGCATTAGCATGGTTAAAATCATACTCATCTGACCGTTATTAGTTTGTAGCAGAAAATGAACAGATGTCTTATCGATCACAAGTTCAGTATGGCGTACCACAAGGCTCAGTACTAGGACCGTTGCTTATCACTCTGTATGCTACTGAAAGACAACTTACGTATAATAATATATAATAATATGTATTTAAGAGGCCAGACAGGCCAATTTAGCTCAAAAGGAATTATTAATTCATTTATAGGGAATCTTAACAGAATCACTTATACGGCCGAGCAAATGACTCGTCCAGCGTTCATTCGAAGGGGCCGTAACTATGATCTGCAGCAGATATAAATATCCAAACTATAGTGAAACACTATTTATTAGCAAGGTAACTTAGATCAGTAGTTTAAGACATTACATCTGTAAGCACACAACACAAGAACAATTATCTTTAAAATATAAACAAGACTTTTTGATTATACTAACACATAAAACTAATTTCTAACACAATCACACGCGCACACACACACATTCATACGAGTTGCAGAAAGAAAGAGAGTGAGGAAAGAACGAGTTTTAAGGGTGAGATGGTGAAATACCAAGTTTCTATATGCACTTATAAGACATGACCTGAACGAACCATCAATCATTAATTTAACCCTTCTATCGTTTCTGAGGCGGGTTATTCAATTTTATATCAATGCACCAGTTCAGTTAAGAGTCTAGAGTGCTACTTGCTTGTCCTTGCGTTGCTTTTGGGGATTTCCCTTTGTCTGTAAAAGGGGTTTTCCCGGGTCCGTTGCTTGGCTGGCGGTCTTCTCGTGCCTGGATAGATCTTGGGGCGGCCAATCAAGTGGTGTGTTGGCAGATGGATGAAAGTCTTTTGAAGTTCGAAGCACTTTGCAGTCGAAACGTGTTACCGAAACTTTGCAGCAAAACTTAACTTAGAACCGAGACTCTCAACGGAAAAGAAAAGAAAACTAAGAAAAGAAAGAAAAGTGAGACGGATAGATGACTTGGATGAAGCTGTTTGAACCCATGTTCTTCTGATCTATTTGGGTTCTTTTGTCTGCTCGTCTTACATGGTTACTTGTCTGTTTTCCTGTCATGGCTCTAACATGACAGCCTAACGTAACTAAGTATACTCTAACATATCTCTTCAGTAACAGCAACATAATTCTTCTAAGGATTTGTTCGGGTCTAAGATTTTTAATTCACATGTTTGTCCAGCCTCCTGGATGAGTTCTGACCAATTAGACACTGTCGTTATTTGAGAGGTGGTATTTTCTTCAGCTCTCATCATAAATCATGCGTTATCTGTGATTCCCTTACTCTCCAGCTTTAGCAGAGTACAGAGGATGCAGTTTAGACATGATTCCTATTATAAGAACATTAAATACATTTTACACAGATTTCAATCAAGCCATCTCCTGAATTAAGAACATATGATCTTACTGATAGGAAACACGATACACTTTCATTCACACATCTAATAGTTATAACAATTACATGACTTATATGTGACACGTACAGGGGTTGTAAACACAATATGTAATTATGTAGTTGAACGATGTTTGATTATAAGTCCGTCAAGAATTGTTTTTGGATGAATTTATGCATTTTATATGTAAAGTCTCTGTGGTTGTGAGAGATTTCAGCTCTGGGTCCTTCAGAGGTATTTATGACTACAGCGGTCTGTTTTAAATCCGTTGTCCTGGGATCAAACACCTTTGTCGTTATCTTGGTGGGTCCATCTATGAACTGGGGGTTTTTTGTTGGCTAGCGTAGACTAGCTGGAGCCGGGATCTTTTATGGTTCAGTGTTGAGTGTTGAGTTCTGTGTGGAACAGTGGCGATTCTAGGGGGTGGCCTGGGTCATCCTAAGCTCATTGGCCATCCCTGTGGCCACCCCAGATCTGATAGGTGGTTGGTCAAGTTCGTCAACACAAGAAACAAGAGAAATGCTGTCAATCAATGATGACAGCTGATCAACTGATTTAGGGACAGTTTTACATTTTTAACTAACACCATAATGGTCGTACTGAGGCTGTGAGAGCTGATTTCTTCTCAGCGGACGTTTGGCCATGCAGGTCAGGTGACCCATGAGATGAGCGCGCTGGCTGCTGCTGCTCCGTGAAACAGGAGGACGGTCGGTCACAGTTACACTTACAACAGCAACACAACAACGATAAAAACGCTGGAATCTGTAGATTGAGAGGTATGGTAATTTAATGTTTAGTTATATCGTAGTTCCCTCTGAATGTGTAGGAAAACTGAAAGAGTCGAACTACACTGTACTAGCTAGCTTAGCAGCCTGCAAACCAAGTTAAGAGTGCAGACCATAGACTGTGGTGCAGACAGTTGAAGAGGGCGTGCGCGCAGCTCTTAAAGGGGCCACACCTTATTTCCACTCGTTACACCGCCATGGAATATATGCTATTTTCTGGACTGAAGACTTGAGGGTGTTTTTTGCAGATGTGTGTGTTCAATAGAGCTAATGTTATATTTGTGTCCAACCCATGTGTGAAATATAGTGTGTGTGTGAAATATAGTGTGACAGTCTAGATTTAAGTTACAACACAAGAACAAGCTGTGACTTATTTATTTGCTCTGTTATTTAAGGGCTGTTTTTGTTTGTATCAATTAGCTCATCTTCACTTAAATTAACTTATGCGCTGAATCAAAGCCAATGTTTAAATTTATACCTTCATCTGGGCCTTGGATATGAATACTGTCTTAGTTGAAAACCACTTTTTGCACATTTTCATACATCACAAGTTATGAAATATTATTCAGTCATCAGGCCTTCCTCTGTGTTACCTGCATTGTTACCCATGTTTGCTTTACTAGTTTAAGTCCCCTCTTGTGGTTAAATAAAAACACACCTGACAAAGAACAAACTAAGAAATTCAAATTCCAGTATCTCTAACAAATTATATCTAAGCTAAATAATAACATACTAAGCATGTAAAGAACAACACATATTTATGTTTTTTTCTTACAAGCTTAGTTCTCTTACGAGAGTACTCTCGTACTGCGTAATATCTTACGCTATGGGGAAAACCTCTTTTCCACGAGATATTGAAGCCCAAAAATTATCCTTAATTTTGTATTAATGTAAAACGCTGTGCAGCAGCATGCAGACATAGGCAAGGCGGCTTGCGCGCCTATTGGCTGCCCTGCGGCAACAGCAGCAGCCTATCGAGAGAGGCGCTGCGTGACACCACATCCAATGGGGCGATTCGCGGCCATTTTGTCACGTCCCGCCAGAAAGGGCGTGGTCTCGCCCTATTCCATATACCAGCTCGATTAGGCTGGTACAACTGATTTTCATCTCTTCAGCGAAGCACACGCATCGCTGGATCTGGAGTGAGAAGCCGCGCCGTCGACATAAGCCTTCTGCGGGACGAGCCTTGAACCTGAAGCCGCTGGCCTTCACCTCGCCGCCTTCAGTCGCCGTACCTGCTGCGCTTTCTGGCGTGTATATCCTTTTACCTCTGGTGAGAGTGTTCGTTCGCCGCTGCAACTTACACTTCTCTATACCTCTAAAAGAGCAGCGTCTTTTTAAAGATGCCTTCTTCCTGTGGCTCGTGCCGAGCCCAACTCAGCGACGGGGACCGCCACATGATATGCGTTTCCTGCCTGGGTGAGGATCACGCGGCTCTCACGCTCGCTAACGGCGGATGCCCTCACTGCGACCTACTGCCTATGGTGACTCTGAGGACTCGCCTGGCATCATTCTCAGAGCCTGCACTTCTGCCCGCTGTGGTACCGCGCCGCAAGAAGCGCCGTGCACAGCGCGCCCCCGAGCTCTCTCCTGCCCGCCAAAGCTCGCCGGTTCGCCCGCCAGCTTCGCCGGCATCGCTCGAATCGCTCACAGATGGACAGCAGCAGCCGTCTGCCACCGCTTCCGCCATTAAGTGTGATGAACCAGCCGAGGCCTGTTCCATCCTGGCATCAGACAGCGAGGACTGGGCGAGCTCTGTAGACCTCGCCTCCGCTACCCGCCAGCCGCCTGGGAAACGAGCCGGCATTGAAGCTGAGCTGATGCGTCTGCTCTCTCAAGCCGTCGACAACCTCGGCCTCGACTGGGAGACGCCCGCGCAGCCTGCGCACAACCGGGTGGATGGTTACTTCCTCCAGAAGGATTCCGCCCCCTTCACAGTCAAGACCCGCGCCTTTTCTTCCTGAGCTTCACGAAGAAGTCACGAAGTCGTGGAACGCCCCCTTCTTGGCCAGAATGCGTACCTCTGTCTCTGCAGCATTTTCCTCTGTGGACGGTGCGAAAGAGAAAGGATACCTCTCTCTTCCTCCAGTGGAAGCAGCGGTAGCGTCCCATCTTTGTCCGCCCTCCGCTGGACGGCGTGCTTTGACGGCACTACCCTCTAAAGCCTGCCGAGTGACGTCAGCCATGCACGGCCGCGCTTACAACGCTGCTGGGCAAGCTGTGTCAGCGCTACAGCGATACTGCAGATATTCCAAGCCGACCTTCTCCGTAAAATGGACGAGGAAGGACCGGAAGCTATCTGCATGGCGGACCTAAGAAGCGCTACGGACCTCGCTCTACGCGCTGCAAAAGCCGCCGCACAAGCCGTTGGGCGCAACATGGCCTCTCTCACCGTGGCTGAGAGACATCTGTGGCTAACGCTGTCTGAGATGACGGATGCTGAGTGCTCTGTGTTCCTCGACGCGCCCATTTCCACGGATGGCCTTTTCGGAACTGCCGTCAAAGACTTCACGGACAGATTCGCCGAGGTGCAGAAAACTTCACAGGCTATGAAGCACTTCCTGCCGAAACGCTCTAGTTCTGCAGCAGGCCGCTCTAAACAGCCGTCTGCCCGGGGCTCTCAGCCGCAGCCTGCACCACCAGCCGCCGCCGCTTCTCAGCGCCGCCAGGCCCGAGACCAAAGACCGCGCTCTCGCTCTGCTGGATGCCGCCCCCATCAGCGCGGGCCCCGGCCGAGAATCGAAATCAAGCCCGAGGTCTCAAAGCCTTCCTAGCCACTCTAGGAAAGCGTCGGTGTTCAAATCCCGCCGCGGCCGGATTTTCACCAAAACTTCTCGCTCACTCAGTTCCAGACAATGCGACTGTTCCAGCGTACTTCGCAGTAAACAAGCCCATTCCACAACCTGCTTGCCTGCACACAAAAGCCGTTTTTACGGCTACCCAGATAAATCCAATTTTCTGGTGTCCCGGCCATAGCCGATGGTGTTATGAGTGTTGTAAGAATGCCCACGTCTCAGTGCCCATTCCCACACACAGACACAGCCCTCCACAATACAGGGCTAGCACAAATAAAATCAACTCATGTCGGTTGTGCAATAAATGTAGTGTACGTGCCCACAACACAGTGCCCACAAACACTACACAAAGCATGTCCCACGGTTTCTGTAAAAACGAAACCAACACATTCTTAGTCGGCGCGAGCCGACAGTGTTATCAGTGCAGTGAGTTTGCCCGCTATCCCGCGCCCACATTCCCTCACAGACATGCCGAACCCTACGGAGCTCGTCCCGCTCGCATTCTCTCCACAACATGTCAGAGAGAAGCTGAGCGCGGCCGGGCTGCCTGCTGTGATCAGCGCACCCCCCGCCTCGCACACTGTAAACACAGTGTTTATTTCCCAGCACACCGGAGCTCTCCGGCCGCCGTTATGCAGCGCAGATTTCATTCTACCTCTAGCTATTCATGCAGATGCGTGGGCAAAGCTTCCCGGGGTATCAGAATGGGTGCTGAAGACTATAATAAGAGGCTATTCGCTACAGTTCGCTCGTCGCCCCCGCCGTTGCGCGGCGCGAGTCGAAACGACGGTGAAAGACAAAGTATCTCATCTACTTCGAGCCGAGATAGCGAAACTACTGAGTAAAGGGGCTATAGAACCTTTATCTCAGGGTCAGAGCAAAGGGGGTCTTTACAGCAGGTATTTTCTGGTACCGAAAAAAGACGGGGGTCTCAGACCCATTCTAGATGTGCGACAGCTGAACAGAGCGCTCGCGAAGCGCCAGTTCAAAATGATTACAACCAGGAAAATCCTCGCGCAAGTTCGCCAGGACGACTTATGTCAATAGATCTGAAAGACGCATATTTTCAAATACAAATAGCGTCACGTCACAGGCGATTCTTGAGATTCGCCTTCGAGGGCCAGGCATACCAATACAAAGTCCTGCCGTTCGGCCTGTCCTTGGCATCCCGTACATTTACGAAGTGCATGGACACGGCTCTCGCACCCCTGAAACTCCAGGGCATGCGAATTTTGAACTACTTGGACGATTGGCTGATTCTAGCTCGATCACGATCAGAGCTCATAGAACACAGGACCACATTACTCGAGCATCTCGAGAATCTGGGTCTCTCAGTCAATTGGGCAAAAAGTTTGCTGTCTCCCAGCCAGAAAATCTCTTTTCTGGGAACAGTGCTGGACTCGCTATCCATGACAGCGCGCCTGTCGCCAGAGCACGAGCTGGACATTCACCGCGCCGTGAAATCCTTCCACCACGGCTCGATAGTCCAGCTCAAAAGGTTTCAGAAAATGCTGGGCCTCATGGCCTCAGCAGCTTCAGTGCTCCAGCTGGGTCTGCTTCGCATGCGCCCACTGCAGCTGAAAGCGCGAGTTCCTCCCCGGGCATGGACCGCTGGCCGGGTTCGCCTCCGGGTCGATCTGGAATGCGTTTCAGCTCTGGAACCATGGAAAGTAACCGACTGGTATCAGTCAGGAGTGAGTCTGGGGACTCCCTCGAGTGTGAAGGTGGGGTCCACGGACGCCTCCACCTCGGGATGGGGAGCGCTGCTCGAGGGCAGACCGTTCTTTGGCCAGTGGTCAGAACGGGAAAAACTCCTACATATAAACTGTCTGGAAATGATGGCAGTCGACAATGCATTACGGCGCTTCTGTCCCCAGATAAAAGGTCACCACATCTTGGTCCGTTCGGACAACATGTCAGTGGTGGCATACATAAATCGCCAGGGCGGCATCAAGAAGTCCCGAAACCTTTACGGAGTGCCTCCTGGTCTGGGCTCAGCACAAACTGCTTTCACTGAGAGTGGCGCATGTGCCTGGTCACCTGAATCTGGGATCAGACAGACTGACCAGAAACAATGTCCCAGCAGGGGAATGGTCGCTGCACCCGCAGACGATCCAACTGCTGTGGGAGACATTCGGCAAAGCGCAGGTGGACCTGTTCGCGTCCCACGAGAACGCTCAATGCCCGAAATATTTCTCCAAGAGCGAGGACGCGCTGGCCCACGTCTGGCCCCACTGTCCCCTCTATGCTTTTTCCCCCTTCTCGCTCCTGCCTCAAGTGCTGGAACGAATCAGGGAAAGCAGATGCCCAGTGCTGCTTGTGGCTCCGCTCTGGCCGAACCAGGCTTGGTTCCCAGTCCTGATACGGCTGACCAGCACTGCCCCGTGGCCAATACCGTTGAGGAAAGACCTCCTCTCTCAGGCCAAGGGCTCGATTTGGCATTCTCGCCCACAGCTATGGTCCCTACATGCATGGGCCATCAACGGGTACCCTCTAACCTCCCGGAGGGAGTGTTAAACACGATCACACAGGCGAGAGCCCCGTCTACTAGACGGCTTTACTCCGCGAAGTGGTCTGTGTTCTCTACCTGGTGTCAAGCTCAGGGCTTTTCACCCGTAGACTGTGGGGTCACGGAAGTACTTTCCTTCCTTCAAGAGCTGCTGGATAAGGGCAGGACCCCATCCACGCTCAAAGTGTACGTGGCGGCCATAACAGCGTTTGCAAAACCTGTGTCTGGCCAGTCACTGGGGAAAAACTACCTGGTCGTGCGATTCCTCAAGGGAGCTCGGAGGCTGAACCCTCCTAGACTTCCTTCAGTCCCGTGTGGGACCTTTCTACGGTTCTGGAAGCCATGAAAGGTGCCCCATTCGAGCCAATCCATTTGTCAGACATGAAGCATCTGTCTTTCAAAACGGTGTTTCTTTTGGCTCTCGCTTCAGTGAAGCGCATAGGGGACTTACAAGCGCTTTCAGTAAGCGTGTCATGTATGGAGTTTCGGCCTAATGACTCAAAAATCATACTCAAACCAAGGCACGGGTACGTCCCCAAATCCCTCAACACACCGTTCAGGGCCCAGGTCATTTCCCTGTGCGCCCTCCCGGTTCATGCTGAGGAGGTGGATGCGAGTCTCCTTTGCCCTGTCAGGGCACTGAGAGCTTATGTGTCTCGCTCGTCTGTCTTCAGACAGACCGAGCAGCTCTTCGTTTTGTTTGGCGGATGCTCCAAGGGACTGGCTGCATCAAAACAGAGCTTATCCAGATGGATAGTCGATGCCATAGCACTGGCTTACACTTCTAAGGGCCTGCAGTGTCCTTTAGGTGTCAGAGGGCACTCCACAAGAGGCGTAGCCTCATCGTGGGCTTTGTATAGTGGGGTTACCTAGCAAGATATCTGTACGGCTGCGGGCTGGGCCTCGCCGTCTACATTTATAAGGTTTTACAACCTGGAGGTTCCCGCTTTACAAGCCAAGCTCCTGTCGATATAGAATTAAGTGCTATCTGCCCCACTGTGTTGGCCCAGATACTGAGTTTTGCCTGTGCATCACTCACCGAGCGATAGAACAGCCCAGGGGTGTTGAATAACCCTTTCTATTGCCCAGTTCAGGCTGAATACATTCACCCTGTCTGCGCGGAACACTGTTACATAACTAGCTCCTGTGGGATGCTAATTCATGGGGAATGACGCTAGCAGCCTCTCTTCTCCGACTCTCTGTGAGTCTATGGTGATTATGCACTATATGAGCCCCGGGCTGCTGCCCTTGCGACTTTGGTGTTGGATCCCAGTACGCACGGCGTTTTGCATAGTGTTCCCCATAGCGTAAGATATTACGCAGTACGAGAGTACTCTCGTAAGAGAACGTACTCGGTTACTAACGTAACCTCGGTTCTCTCTAAAGAGGGAACGAGTACTGCGTATCTTGCCGTGCATACACAGCTCTGGTTCGCTTCGGCGATGAAAACAAGTTGTACCAGCCTAATCGAGCTATATTTATAGGGCGAGACCACGCCCTTTCTGGCGGGACGTGACGAAATGGGCGCGAATCGCCCCATTGGATGTGGTGTGACGCAGCGCCTCTCTCGATAGGCTGCTGCTGTTGCCGCAGGGCAGCCAATAGGCACGCAAGCCGCCTTGCCTATGTCTGCATGCTGCTGCACAGCGTTTTACATTAATACAAAATTAAGGATAATTTTTTGGCTTCAATATCTCATGGAAAAGAGGTTTTCCCCATACCGGAAAGATATTACGCAGTACTCGTTCCCTCTCTAGAGAGAACCGAGGTTACGTTAGTAACCGAGTACGTTTGTCTTTTGCTTTTACAGATAGGCCTACACTTTTTAATAAGGTCCTGTTGGTTTTTCCTGTTGGATTTCTGTGTTTTTATGTAACCACAAGATGGTGCCTCAATTAGTAAAGCAACTCAGGTAACAATACAGGTGACACAGATGATGAGTTGATGACTGATGCATTTTATTCGTTAGGATGAGTTAAGAGCAGTTTAATTTTGCTACTCGAATCTAACTTGTGAAGAGACAAGTTAATCCACTACAAGAAAATAGCTCTTAGAAAATGTTTACCCTATCCTGGACATAATTACTGATTAAAAATAGACATTTAAAAAAAAAACAGAGATACTTGAGGACTGTGATAGGTGGTTAGGACTGTTTTTAACAGGATAGTCACCTTTATTTGACAGTTATGAGACAGGAAATCATGGGAGAGAGAGAGGATGTGACATGCAGCAAAGGACCGGGATTCGAACCATGGTCGGCTGCGTACATATACGCATTGAACTTTGCAATGCCATGGCCACCTCAGACTAGCTTTGTGTCCCATCTTGGCCACCCCCCAAAAAATGTCCTGGATACGCCACTGATGTGGAATTATGTTTGAATGAATCACATGGAAGATTCATTTGTGTTTGGTTCGCCCTCAAATCCTACACTACCCTTAGCAATCTTTCATTTGAAAGTCACGTGAATAGTATCTGTAAAACCGCATTTTTCCATCTTAAAAATATATCTAAATGACGTCATATGTTATAGCGTTGTTATGAATAGAATGTTATGAATAGAAACTCTGGCCTGTAAATCGTTTCTATTTTGTTTTAGTTGTTCTTGTTGCTTTTCTGCAACTGATGAATAAAAATCTATATGTTTTTATGTTTTATTCATAGATATTTCTAGTCCCGCGAATCTTTTTATTTATAACCCGCACACACAGAGTGAGTGCATTACCGCCCGCGCTCGCACTCGGAGTCTCGGCCATCAGATCTAGTGCTGCGCAGCACTCTATTGCGTTGGGAGTGCATGTCTCAAGGATAGTGTTGGGAAATATCGCTCGGGCTCGGGCAGAATAAGCTCTAGTTCACTCTTCCTACGCTAAGGAACCGAGAGTTGTCATCCAGTCTCTTTGGTAGAGAGAGAGAGACGAGGAAAACAAACAAGCATGCAAATGGAAATTATCGCGGCCGGAAAAATTATCTAGCTATTTTTTTTTTTTGTCATGCGATTAATTTATTGACTATCGCAACAGGCCTACTAAATAGTCTGTCACTAAAAAATGCTCACTACAGACTCAAAACCCAGGGGCTGTCAGAGGGCAAGACAGTTTTAAGGCAGCTAGCCATGACTTGAGGGCATGGTTTCCTTGTCAAAGATAGCCTGTGAAAATGCATCGTAACCCCAGCTGCCTTAGCCCTATACAATTCATTACTACAGCCATGGGGCAATACAGTATGACACCAATACAAATGTATTGGGCAGGCTAGGTATAACAAAATATATTGGCTTTTAATAATATTTCAGTGCGCAAACCCATGATAACATGAAAAACAGAGCGCACACAGCGTGTATGCGCATCGCGGGATTCGCGGGTGCAGAATGATGTGCTCAAAGCAATATGGAGTCACAGTGTGCAGCGCTGCGCTGCATAAGAGCGCATTTAAAAGTTCACGTCACAAAGCAAAGAAATAGAGCGCACAAATCCTAGTGCGATTTGTTCCTTTGTTTCACAGTTTTGAATTCCAGTTATTGTGCGTTTGATGCCGATTCATAGTCCTTGTGATGTGTGTGATCTAGCAAGCACACGGTAGTGAGTCGTTTAAAAACAGCAACAAACTCCAACAAAATAAAGTAATTTTATGCAAATCTACAGCCTTTTATCCACAGATAATGCATTATAATGTGAATATATCATATTGGAGAGAGTTTTACCGTGCATCCAAGAGGCGTGCGCGCTGTTTGAATATGAATGGAGAATGATTGACAGCCGCAGAGGAGGGTAAACGAGTTTCCCTATACTTTAATGATGTAAATAGACTTCTGTCCCTCACATTAAGCTATGGAATGACTTATTGACTTCAGATGACTTTGTCACCCAAACGCCGAAAAGCGCGCTGTTTGCATCCCTGCTTGTCAAAACGTGGCAAAGACACATCAAAAAGCTGCTGAAACAGTATACTGTAACCGTTTGACACTTAAAAAGCATGTCACGACACATAATTCCCCGTCTTCTTTTACTAAAGAATATTTTTTACTTATTTATGAAATGCATAATTGATGCTACTAAAATTTGCACTGGCCATTGGGGTGGCGCCATTGCAGCCATGTCAGCAAGCCTCAGACTATTAACATGCTATGGCTGCTCTGCTGGTGTTGGTTGGCAACGGAGTAGCCTACCATGCCAGTGACGTAGCCGAATGTTGAAATCCAACATGGCGGCGCCCGGGTAACAAAAACAACATTTTCAACGTACAGTTTTATCCCTTTTAACAAATTCTGCCATTTTAATAATTGTACCAATGATAATAAATAAAATACATCTGTTATATTACCTTTTTTCAAATTTCAGTTCAGTTCATCTTTAATGGTCTACTGGATGGTTGCCCTGCACGCTTAATAAACACATTACAGCTGGTCCAAAACGCAGCAGCTCGAGTTCTTACCAGAACCAGGAAGTATGACCATATTAACCCGGTTCTGTCAACACTGCATTGGCTCCCTATTAAACATCGTATAAATTACTTACAAAGCACTAAATGGTTTAGCTCCGCAGTACTTGAGCGATCTCTTAACACATTATAGTCCTCCACGTCTATTGCGATCTCAAAATTTCGGCCAGTTGACAATACCTAGAATATCAAAATCGACTGCTGGCGGTAGATCCTTTTCCTATTTAGCACCAAAACTTTGGAACAGTCTTCCTAACATTGTCCGGGAAGCAGACACACTCTGTAAGTTCAAAGCTAGACTAAAAACATCTCTTTGGCCTAGCATACACATTACACACTAAAGACTTCTATAATTCAATGTTAGGCTGCATAGATTAGGTCAGCCGGAACCGGGAACACTTCCCATAAATCCTGATGTACTCGTTACATCATAAAAAGAAGGGTCTCTACGCTAGTATTAGTCTCTCTGTTAATCCCGAGGTTTACCGCAGTCCGCCAGATCCACGCCGTATCCAGATCTGATGAAGGACCTGCGTCTGGACGCGACGACAACGCAGTCTTGAATCGTCAACTAGTCCCTCCCCTGTGAAGGCCTCCTTCCCTTTCCCTTTGTATAGATAATCGTTGTCGGGATAATTTCGGTTAACGTGGCTACGCCAAAGCGATAAAATTCTGTATTATAAATTTTATGGCCAGACACAGAGTTCTCACAGGTTCACATTTTTAAAGTTTGCGTAGAGAGTTTTCTATTAAAACGGTGTCGTGTTAGCGGCCCCTAAGTTATTAACTAATGATCTTGCAACGGAAGTAAATCAATCAAAACTAACTTTAGCTGGAAAATAACTTTATTCTAGAGCTGCCATAAAGCCAAAACAATCCCTGTTACTTTAATGTCCTATTATCACTGTAAAGCCGCTTTGGAACAAACTACATTGTTAAAAGCGCTATATAAATGAAGATGACTTGACTTGACTAAGTATTCTGGCACCATTCCGTGAAGTGCTTTAAAAACATACATCAGAATCTTATACTGTATCCTAAATTGTACTGGTAGCCATCCTAAAAAGTATAAAAAGGAGTCACGTGATTCGTTTTCCCAGCATTCATTAACAACCTTGCAACAGCATATGTTTGGCAGAATCAACATCCAGGCTTTCCCTCGTCCCAGGCCTTCATTGACGAGATGAAGAGGGTGTTTGACTGAGCGCTTCACAGCCCAGGTGCTGGTGGATTTACATCAAGACAACCGCTCGGTTACAGACCATGCAATCGCTTTGCACTTACCCACTGATTAGGATGGACTTATCAAGCTGGCTATTTGAGTTGATACCTGTCTATAACGGCGTGATCAGCATGTGCATCAGTATTTTGTTCCAGAGGCTAAGTGTTTCAGTATTACTAGATCCGGAACCCATGCAGGTGGCTCCGAGGTTACTGACGGGTGGTGTGACTTTTGATTGTTGGACTCTAGAGCCATTGGTAAATTCATATATATCACTCTTGCTCAGCAGCTTAAGATTCCTGTGGTTACACTTTCTCATCCCATATCTGTCAACTCTCTCATTGGGCAAGCTCTGTCATCCATCACTCGTTCTACAGGTCCGATGAAGCTCATCACATCTGGTAATCATACTGAATACGGTTCCTGTTAATCAATTCTCCTCTCATTCCAGTAGTCCTAGATCACCCCTGGCTTTCCCTCCATAGCCCTCACATCAATTGGCAACAAATCACTGTTTGTTGAGTACCTGGACCTGAAGGAAGTGTTCAGTAAGTCTCAGGCTGCTTCTCTTTCTTCACATCATCCTTTTGACTGTGCTATCGATTTATTGCCAGGTATGTCTCCGCCTAAAGGCAGGTTATATTCACATTCTGTTTCAGAAAGGGAGGCCATGGAGAAATATATTTCTGATTCTCTTTCAGCCTTCTACCCCATGCAGGTGCAGGATTCTTCTTTGTGGAAAAGAAGGATGCTTCCTTGTGCCTTTGTATTGACTATCAAGGTTTGTACAGCATCACGGCAAAGAATACATATCCTTTGTCTTTGATGACTTCAGCCTTCGAGCGGTTGCTGAATTAAGCAACTGTTCCCTTTCAAGGGAACTTCGAGCTGCGTTTGAGACGCGGTGGGAACGCTCTGCGTGACTACGTCATGAAGCACATGTAAAATCAGTCCAATGGAAGCCCGAAACGTCATAGGCGTGTGACGTCATAGACCAGGAAACTATAAAGCACCCCTGAATTCAGACCGCGCCAGCTTCTGTACCTTCAGCAAGCGCTCTCTGTGAAATCTGTCCTTGTCTATTTATTGTTGTTTGTCAAAGCCCAATATATATCACTATCTATTATTATGGCGAGCAAGCAAGAGTATAGACGTTGTGTTATTCCCTGCCCTCGTTACATCACGGGGGGGGGACACACATAAGCTTTTTGTTGCTGTTTGGGAGTGGAGCATGCCAAAAGTCAGTTCTCGAGGGAGCTGACTGTGAGCATTGCGAGAAGCTGTCCGTGAGGACGCTCCGCTCCCGCCGGGCGTTCTTCGAGGAGGACGGTTCGGTTCGGTTCGGTTCGGTTCGCGTTCCCCGCGCGGGTCTCTCTGTTGCCGAGGCACGGGGACGACTCGCATTTCGGGGTTCGCAAACGGATCTGCCAGCGGGGGTTGGGACGGGCTCCGCCCTATCTCAGCTTTCACATGCCAAATCTAGTGTGCTGCGATTTCCAGTTCCGAGGAATTGGTATCGTTAGTGTTTTGTTTTAAAAAGAAAGAGAACAAAACAAATAAAGATATTAAGAAAAAGGCAGATGTTTGAGTTTTCAATGAATAAATAAATAGTCAGCTCATAACTCTGCTGAATAAAGAGGAGCTTTTTTTTTAAAAAAAAGGAGGTTTTATAGTGCTGTTGCCAGTTAAATATTTACTGGCCAGCTGAACATTATGACATTGAAATTAAGAAGAGTTTGTTAGATGAAATGTATCTTAAAACAGGAAAACTCTGTATCTCAGCCTCCTCGTCGGGGACTGCGGTTTTTTCCCTATCTCCACTGAGGAGTCGAGATCATGGAATAAACCGGTTTGTATTTTATGTGTTTAATCCCCAGATGTCTAACTATAGTAATTTTTGGGTATTAAGTATCATAATATGACAGTGCCTCGGGTTAAAGAGACGCTTGCGAGCTTTCTCTCTCCCGAGTCGGTTATTAACCCCGACGTTACCCACCAGCCATCTTAAATAATGAATACATTTTTATTAGGCAGCGCTGGTGGGTAAAGTATATAAGGACATGGATGAATGTGAGGGGCGACTCTCTGAGGAGGGTCGCAGCGCTGCCAGTTCGGTTGTTTCCTGCTGTTGGTGACAGAGTGATATATATGTATATATATATATATATATAACTTTTTCTGATATAAAGATAAAGGAAAATAAAGATATAAATATGTCTGTTCTTCTGGACGCTCCGCTTTCAAGAAAACTAAGAAATAAACCATTCAGCTGCGTTCCAGAGGTTTCTTCCTCACCAATCTACGTTCCTGAGACTGCTGGGCGGGAGCAGTCTCGGGCTATTAAGCTCCTCGCAGCAAAAAGTGCAAAACAGAGCGTCGCCATTCGGGCTCCTCCGCAATTGAGAGGTACCTGGGTGGCGGTCGCAGTCTAGCCAGTTAGAGACATGCAAGATCTGAGGACTGTTTTATCTCTAAAATAGCTTGGACAAAGAAGAAGCCCTGACGCCGAGGCGATCAGGCTTCTAAGGGTGGTCCCCTCTGGGGTAGGGACGGTTTTGAGAAATCGTTTCTCCTCGGCGCCCTTTGGGGTGCGACTCTCTGAGGAGGGTCGCAGCACTGCCAGTTCGGTTTCCCTGGTGTCAGTGTCCCCAAACGAGCCTCCAAATAAGAAAAAAAGAAGAGCAGTCAGTTCGGTTTCCCTGCCGGTTCAGGGCGCCGAGGTGCCTGCTTTTTCCAACAATCCTCCGAGGAGGGTCATAGGAACTAAGCTAGTTAGAGGTAGGCAAGATCTGAGGACTGTCGTCATCTCTAATAAAGCTTAGACAAGAAGTCCTGTCGCAAAAAAAACGAGGCTTCTGATGGCTCCTCCGGGGCAGGGACGGTTTTGAGAAATCGTTTCTCCTCAGCATCCTCTGGGGTGCGACTCTCTGAGGAGGGTCGCAGCGCTGCCAGTTCGGTTGTTCCCTGCCGGTTCGCCGTTCAGGGCACCGAGGTGTCAGCGTCCCCATATGATCCTCTGAGGAGGGTCGTAGAATGGTCAGTTCGGTTGTTCCCTGCCGTATTGACTGTTCAAACAAATCCAGAGGCCAGTCTTGAGAGACTGGTTCCCCTAGTAGAATTTCTGGCAGCGTGGAAACTACTGTCACATATTTCTCAGTGGGTCCTGCACACTATAGAAAAGGGTTTCAGAATTCAGTTCGGTTCTCGTCCGCCCAGATTTCTAGGGGTCCTCCTCTCATTGGTGGACCCCGAGCAGGCTTTGGTTATGGAGCAGGAAGTACTGTCACTTCTGCAAAAGGAGCTGTAGAAGGGGTTCCTCCTCCCATCAGACAGCCATTACTTCATTGTTTCCGAAAGAGGATGAGGGAGGTTCCTGAGGTTTGCTTTCAGGGGTGAAGCATACCATTATCGGGTTCTTCCATTCGGCCTAGGTTTATTACCCCACACCTTTACAGCATGCGTGGATGCAGCTCTGGCTCTTCTGAGACTCCAGGGCATTCGCGTATTATACTACATCAATGATTGGTTGATCCTAGATCAATCTGAGTTTATGGCAGTTCGGCATCGAGATGTCGTTCTGTCTCATTTAAGGATGTTGGGGTTGCCTCTCAACCAGAAGAACAGTGTGCTCTGAAGACCACTTTTCTAGGTGTAGCGATTCTCACAGCCGTATTGGGGTATATCTAGGCCAGTCACTCACTGTGAAACAGTTTCAGACTGGTGGGTCTCATGGCAGCTGCGTCCAACGTAATTACTTTTGGCTTTCTGTACATGAGACCCCTGCAGTGGTGGCTCAGGACCAAGGGGTTTTCTCCGAGGGGAAATGTGTTTTCGCATGATCAAGGTCACGCGGCTATGCCTTCGTGCCTCGGTCATGTGGAAGAACCTTGGTTCCTCGCCCAAGCCCAGTGTTGGGGGCTTCTTGACGCATATTGCTATCGACTGATGCTTCCCTCACAAGTGGGGGCGATCATGAGTGGTTCGCTCGGCGAATGGCGGACAACACACTGATGGTCTCGTATATCAGAGCAGATATCCTGTTGAGGCAGGGGCTGAGGCCCAGGGATTGGAGACTTCACCCCGAGGTGGTGGAGCTTCTTAGGGAGAACTTTGGTCAAACTAAAGTCAAGTCGACCTTTCACATCGTTTGTACAGCGCATTGCTCTTTTTGGGGTACTTCTATCGGGAGAGATCCTCTTTTTACTCGTTTTCTCTGTGGTACACTGAGGTTGAGACCTGCACTGCACTCTAGAGCACCAGCTTGGGATTTGGCCATTGTACTTGAGGGTCTGGCTTTGGCTGCCTTCAAGCCCATTGAAGAGGTTTCAGAGAAATTCCTTACTCTAAAAGCTTTATTTCTCCTTTCTATTTCATCTATCAAGAGATTTGGAGATTTGCATGCCCTGTCGGTTACTGCTCCATGTCTGGAATTTGCACCTGGTATGGTGAAGGCATTTCTCTACCCTAGACCAGGTTATATTCCTAAGGTCCCAGTTAATGTTGGGGGCCTTATGGTGCTGCAGGCCTTTTCTCCTCCACCTTTTAATAGCCCAGATCAGGAACGACTGAACCTGTTATGTCCAGTTCGGGCATTAGATGCCTACGTTCACAGAGCTGCCCTGTGGCGTAAGTCTGAACAATTGTTTGTCTGCTTTGGGTCACTCAAGAGAGGGTGCCCTGCATCTAAACAGGTAATGAGCAAATGGATAGTTGAGGCTATATCATTGGCTTATGAAGCAGCCGGTCAGCCTTCACCTATGGCTGTATGGGCCCATTCTGCAAGGAGTATGGCGGCCTCTACGGCCTTAATTTCGGGTGTTTCCCTTCTTGATATCTCTAATGCGGCAGGTTGGTCCTCTCCACATACATTTGTCAGGTTTTATGACCTTGACCTCTCCACTCCAGGGGCGAGGTTGCTTGCTTCTTAGTGTGCGCAAGGACTTCACACAGAACGGGCATTTGTCACTATGGCGTAGTGGGTATGGGGTTCCCACCGCGTTTCAAACGCAGCTCATAGTTCCCTTGAAAGGGAACGTCTCAGGTTACGTATGTAACCCTGGTTCCCTGAGAGGGAACGAGACGCTGCGTTTACCTGCCATACTTCCTGCATGCCCTGATCGACTTGCTTCAGGTTTTTCAGAAGCTGGCGCGGTCTGAATTTAGGGTTGCTTTATAGTTTCCTGGTCTATGACGTCACCCGCCTATGACGTTTCGGGCTTCCATTGGACTGATTTTACATGTGCTTCACGACGTAATCACGCAGAGCGTTCCCACCGTGTCTCAAATGCAGCGTCTCGTTCCCTCTCAGGGAACCAGGGTTACATACGTAACCTGAGACGTTTTTGTTTTATTCAATTTGTGTTATCCAGTGAAACAAATCCTTAAAAAAAAGTTTAAAAGTTTAAATATGTGTTGCTGTTTTACATAGGCTACACAACCATTCAAAAGTTTGAGTTCAGTGAGATTGTTACCAACTAATAATAATAAGAATACATGTTTCATGAGCACCAAATGAGCATACTACGATGATTTCTGGAGGATCACTGACATTGATGACTGGAGTAATGACTGATCAAAAATCAGCTTTGCAATCACCGGAATAAGTTACATTTTATAATGTTTAAAAAAAAATAAAAAAAAAACAGTTAAAAATCAATATTACCGTTTTGCTGTTTTTTTATTAATATCTTGTCAAGTCACCTTTATTTATATAGTATTTTATATAATCAGATTGTTTCAAATCAGCTTTACAGCGAAAATGACAGGAAAATTATTCAATGATGCAAACAGAATTCATTTCGGCTGGCATTGTTCAGCTGAAGTTCAGTGTTGATTCAGTTCCACTGTAAAGATCATCAATTATTAAATTAGTTAATTTAATCTTTTAAGCAGTTCTGCAGAAAACAGTCTCATCCAATAGTGTAAGTGCAGTCCAGAGCCGGACAGTAACGGAGTACATTTACTTGAGTACAGTACTTAAGTACAATTTTGAGGGATCTGTACTTTACTCGAGTATCATTTTTGGGGAGTACTCATGACTTTACTCAAGTATATTTGAGAGGCAAATATTGTACTCTTTACTCCACTACATTTCTATCCATAACCGTGAGCACCCGTTACTACTTTCTAAGAAAAAAGAAAAATCTCGGAAACACTCAATTTGTTGTTTCCCTCTCAAACGTGATTGGATTGTTCAGGCGCCACTGATTGGGAAAGCCTGAACAGCAGGTCCATCCCGTGAATGTGCCAACCCGTGGCCCCACCTCGCCAGACTATTTAAATTTTCTGAATTTTCGGAAATTTTCTTAAATGTTAAATAAAGCAACATGGTAAAAAGATGAAAATGACTTGATTTTACTTTCAATTCCTTTTACATTCTCCAAGGTATTAACATTAACATTTTTCATAACTCCATGTAGGACGTTTCTGTACATAAATGTAAGCACTGTGGCACTACTAATGCAATATTTAGAAAATGTACTCTTGTACTCTTGATACTCAAGTACTTTTAAAAACAAGTACTTCAGTACTTTTACTTAAGTAGACATCTGACTGTAGTACTTTTACTTGTACTTGAGTAAAATTTAGCAAGGGGTATCTGTACTTTTACTCAAGTAATGAAGCTGTGTACTCTGTCCGCCTCTGGTGCAGTCAAATAATAATATTTTTGGTATCAAATAATATTTTTGACTATTAAGTCAAGTATCTGTTTGAATGGGTGGGTGATATTGTATATAATCTTATGAAGACACATGTACTGTATCTTAGTTATAATGAGGATTTGATTGTTTGGAGTATCAGAGATGACACACACTTACGTCTTCGGCCAGGCAGGATGCGCTATGGAACACTGGGGTCGGACTTTGGAGCTGGAACTGCCTCAGGCGCACATGAATCTACAAGACAGGTTAGTACAGATTGATCACTGCCAAAAACACTATTAAGATATTAGACATTTTCTCCAGCATTACGCACTTTCATAAGATAGCTGAGGCTCCTCTCACTAAAGACCTCCCTGAGGAAGACCAGGTCCTCCTTATGATTAGCTTCTGGATGCAGCTGGGAGGTGAGGAGGGCTAGCATCTCATGTAAACCTGCAGCATGCAAAAGAGAAAAAAAATATTATTGAAAAAATCATGAATATAATAGTTGTTGCGTTGACCGATAGATCAGGATTACTGACACCTATTATTGTGGATGTACTGTAACATCAAATAAAAACAAATATTTTTAGTCACCAATGCCATTGAAAAAATACTCTAGCCATGTTTAAAATATTAGTCACCAAAACCATAAAAAAAAAAAAAAAACTCTAGCCATGTTTCAGAATAAGTTTTATAATATTCAGTTGGTCATGTGAACTTAACATTTCGTCTTCCACGTAAAATAAAACGGCTTTTATTAGGCAGAAGATATGACTGCAATTTGGACATGACTGGACATGACATCTCATGTAGATGATTTAAAAAAAATATATCTTTCACGATTCATTTCGTGCGTGTTTTTTTTTATATGATGATCAGGTGAGTTTATCGTATGAGAGCATCACAGCTGCTGTACCTTGGGTAGGTGAGAGAACAGGCATGGCTGCTCATGAGACAGACAGAGGAGACAGGAAAAGGGGTTCTCCTCTTCTCTTAGATCATTCAAAATGTTATCCACAAAACCTTGAGAGAGAGAAAAATTGGCAAGTTAACATTTTAATTGTTCCTTTCTGTGGGTTGCATGCTAAACCGATAGCTGTTCAATAATTATGTGCCACACATCAAATCAATGAGGCAAATCCAAAATAATGACAATAAGAGGGAAATAACATTTTAGCTCTCTAGATCATTTCATTTTGGCTTTAAATGCCATTGCTGTTTGCATGGTGAGGTTTGTTATGAAGTATAAGTACTGCCACTATAACTTCTGCCACTAAAGATTGCTTTATCAATCATCTTCCTAATCAGTTTCATCATCTCAGCATCCCGGATAGCTTAGAAGAACTTGATATTGCAACAGAAACGATTAACTCTCTCTTTTCCAGCACTTTAGACGCAGTTGCTCCGTTGCGCTTAAAGAAGATTAAAGAAAATAGCCCAACGCCGTGGTACAGCGAGCACACCCGGGTCCTTAAGAGAGCAGCCAGAAAAATGGAGCGCAACTGGAAGAAAACTAAACTAGAGGTATTTCGGATTTCGTGGAAAGAGAGCTCGATTGCTTACAGAGAGGCTTTAAAAGCTGCTAGATCTGCTTATTTTTCAAACCTATTAGAAGAAAATAAACATAATCCAAGGTATTTATTTGAAACAGTGGCTAAACTAACGAAAAAGAAAGCTTCAAGCTCAGAAGTGTCAAAGCAACACAGCAGTGATGACTTTATGAACTTCTTCACTTATAAGATTGATAATATCAGGGACAAATGTATAACTATGCAACCGTCTACCACAGTATCGCATCAGGTAGTGCATTGTAGTCTCCCGGAGGAAAAATTTGATTCATTTGTTGCTATAGGAGAGGAAGAATTCTGCAAACTCGTTAATTCATCTAAATCGACAACTTGTATGTTAGATCCTATACCGACTAAGCTACTGAAAGAGTTGTTTCCAGAGGTCATATATCCTCTTCTTAATATCATTCATTCATCTTTGTCTCTAGGATACGTACCAAAAACCTTTAAACTGGCTATGATAAAACCGCTTGTTAAAAAACCACAACTTGATCCTACAGAATTAGTCAATTACAGGCCGATCTCGAATCTGCCTTTTCTGTCAAAGATATTAGAAAAAGCAGTATCTTCACAACTATGTTCCTTTCTAGAAAGAAATGATATCTGCGAGGATTTTCAGTCCGGATTTAGACCGTAGCATAGTACTGAGACCGCTCTCATTAGAGTCACAAATGATTTGCTCTTATCATCCAATCGTGGTTGTATCTCTCTAGTGTATCTCTCTAGTGTCTCTACTATTAGTGTTACTCGATCTTAGTGCTGCATTTGACACCATTGACCACAACATTCTTTTAAATAGACTAGAAAACTATGTTGGCATTAGTGGAATTGCATTAGCATGGTTTAAATCATACTTAACTGACCGTTATCAGTTTGTAGCAGTAAATGAAGAGATGTTTTATCCATCACAAGTTCAGTATGGCGTACCACAAGGCTCAGTACTAGGACTGCTGCTGTTCACTCTGTACATGCTACCATTAGGAGATATCATTAGGAAATATGGAGTTAGCTTTCACTGTTATGCCGATGATACTCAGCTGTATATTTCTTCAAAACCCAACGAAACTTACCAATTCACAAAATTAACGGAATGCATAGCTGATATAAAAAATTGGATGACTAGTAATTTCCTACTACTAAATTCTGAAAATACTGTCTAACACTTGATGGCTGCTCTGTCAAGTCTTCATTGTCGGTTAGGAACCTGGATGTGCTCTTTGATACCAACCTTTCTTTTGAAAGCCACGTGTCTAGTATCTGTAAAACTGCATTTTTCCATCTTAAAAATATATCTAAAATACGCCATATGCTCTCATTGGGAAATGCGGAACAATTAGTCCATGCGTTCATGACCTCAAGGCTAGGTTATTGTAATGCTCTAGTCTACTGGGTGGTTGCCCTGCATGCTTAATAAATAAACTACAGCTAGTTCAAAACACCACAGCTCGAGTTCTTACCAGAACCAGGAAATATGACCATATTAGCCCGGTTCTGTCAACACTGCATTGGCTCCCTATTAAATATCGTATACATTTTAAAATATTGTTGATTACGTACAAAGCACTAAATGGTTTAGCTCCGCAGTACTTGAGCAAGCTCTTAACGCATTATAGTCCTTCACGTCTATTGCGATCTCAAAATTCCGGCCAGTTGATAATACCTAGAATATCTAAATCAACTGCAGGCGGTAGATCCTTTTCCTATTTAGCACCAAAACTTTGGAACAGTCTTCCTACCATTGTCCGGGAAGCAGACACACTCAGAAACTGACGCAGTCAGTTCAAAGCTAGACTAAAAACACCTCTTTGACCTAGCATACACATAATACATTATAGACTTCTATAAATTCAATGTTAGGCTGCATAGATTAGGTCAGCCGGAACTGGGAACACTTCCCTTAAATCTTGATGTACTCGCTACATCATAAGAAGAATGGCATCTACGCTAATATTAGTGTCTTTGTTTATCCCGAGGTTTTCCCGCAGCCTGCCGGATCCAGGCCGTGTCCAGATCTGACGAAGGAGATCCACCTGGACCCGATGACAATGCAGTGCTGAAGTATCCACTATCCTCTCCCTATGGAGGATCCCTTTCCCACTCTACAGATAAAGCGTTGTGAATTCCGGCTCGCGTACCCCGAAGTGCTAAAATAAAACAAAATTCTGTATCAAAATTTATAGGCAAGAAAAGTAGTTCGTTTAGGCTGGGTTGTATGAATTACAAACCTGCGCACATATTTTAAAAAAGCACATAACTATAGAATCAATTCTGAATGAGCATGTGAACGCCGTCAGCGTTAATCACAGGTTCGCGTTTAAAAGTCTGATAATTTCGACGGAGGTGAATCAATCAAAGTTAACTTTAGCTGGAAGTAACATTATTCAAGAACCGCTATAACGCCAAAACAATCTGTTACCTTAAATTATATGTTTATCTCTGTAAAGCTGCTTTGAAACAATCCATTGTTAAAAGCGCTATATAAATGAAGATGACTTGACTTAGGATGGTTAAGGGGCCTGGCGAAGGGATGGTGAAGAGGGCTGGCGATGGGATGGCACAGACAGGCAGGAGGAGGCTCTAGAGGTGGACGGACGACCGGGAGGAGGACGAACCACCAAGTCCAAGGTGGTGATGGAGTGAGCCAAGGGATGACCTTGAGCCAAGGGATGATGGTTCTTCATCTAGGCCACAGCCAAGGGAGTGTCCCACAGTGGCGTTGATGGAGGGAGAAGCCATGGAGGAACACTGATGTGGGTCACCATGGGGATGACCGGAGGCAATGACGGTGTGGATGGAGCCCACTGCGCAGCCGATGGGCCGAGGTGGTGGAGAGATGGCGAAGATCTTGGTGGCCAAGACGGAGCCGCAGCGACAACCTCTCGAGATAGAGGAGGGGATCCAGAGGTCTGAGGGCTAGTTGGAATGACCGAGGATTGAGGCAGAGCCTAAGGTAGAGCGCCTCATGCCCAGGAAGAGATGGCTCCCGACAGGTCCGAGGTGGTGCCATGCTACTGGAGGCAGAGGTGGTACCAAGTGACTGAAGGGAGATGGTGATAATTGGGTGGCACAGATGGCTGAAGGCTGGGGAAGAGACTGGAAACCAATGCAAAAAAATAAATAAATAGAGCGCTCAAAATAGTCTGGAGAGGTAGTGGAAGTGGGGGGCTGGGAGGGGCTAGCAGGTCTGAAGATGAAGACACTGATTCAGGTGGGATCAAAGTGGGCAGGGAATCATCCTCTCGGAATACAAAACAAGTGTCCTTTCTCACTTCCGACTCCTCGAAGTCCACAAACACTCCCTCTGCGATAGGCCCGGGCTCATACGTCACATTGGTCACCTTCACGCTATCTGCGGTGGGCTCAGGCCTTTGATCCTTATCGTCTGGGGGTTTGGGCAGGGGCTTGCAGCATCCTCAACTGTGAAAGCTGATCCGCAGGACGCCAGCACCCACTCCACATGTTGCGAAGCTTCCTCAAAATACCTCCCCGGACAACTGTGCACGCGTGGTGGCGTTGAGACCAACACGCAGGAACATGCAGTCATCCAGGAACGTGGTTTGATGGCCGAGATCCAAAAACTCTGTTTCTCAAGTGAGGGTTCTCCCTGCTCAAAGCACAAAAGTTTTTACTGCTGGGAAGTCCATGGTGCAAGAAGGGGTGATAATGTAAAAAAAAAAAAAACTTGACACAAAAAAAGAAAAGAGAACTTTCAAACACGTCACGATTTAGTTTGTTTGGTCCGGTGTTCTGTCACAGGGCTGGTTACTTAAGCACACAACGAAGAAGATGAAGATCCAAGACAGGCTTTAATAGTATCCACAGGTAAATCCAAACATAGGCAGGCACGCAAACACAACCATAACACTGACGACACCGGACACTGAACTGAAACAGTACTGAACATATACAGGTGATAATAATGATGATTGATGAGTGCACAGCTGAACATAATTAGTGTCTGTTGACAACAAACGAAGGACGAAGGCAGACGATAACGAAAAATAACGAGTCCAAACTAACGTAATTGTGACAGGCATATTGTTGCCTGTATATTGTACAACTTTAAACCATATATTTAAACATATTAAACCATATAAGTTAAATAATGTCAATATACCAATAGTACTTAACCCTCCTGTTACCCTCAAATCTGATAACATTTTTTACCTACTGGGGTCAATTTGACCCCAGTAATTTAAACCTCCACAATATAATTTTTTTTTTTACAAAGGTTTGTCTCAGGTAATTTATGTCTTTGTTGACTACTTAAGTAACCTTTTAAGTTGACATCCACCCGCCACCCCCCCTCCCCACCCCACCTAACCCCTTATACATCCAGAATACCCATTCCACGACTATGGACAAATTTAGAAATCAACATAAAATCTGACTGATTGACCTAAGATTGGAAAAGTATGAATATATTTGGTGTTTTATTTGTTTTATAATATTTCTAAGTATAGATTTTTGTAATCTATAACATTTGGAAAGAAAAACTATTTATTTTATCAAGGATAGTAACACGAGTTATGTTTGGGGTCAATCTCGAAAAAAATTATGTTTTCCCCTCCCCATGGCACGGGAAACATCAAAGTTCTCGCAAAAATGATGTTTTCCACTCCCCATGGCACAGGAAAGAACTATTAGTTCTGATGAGAATTATATCACATGTCATGTGAACTACTAGTGGTTCTCGCAATACTACAGATATGGTTATGTTTGGTTAGAGCCCTAAAACAGAGGGAAGTTTTTTGAATATGATATTGAATATGTAAAATTACAATGAACATTATAAATTCAAATTATAACATGTTATAGTGACCTCAATAAAACAACCAAAACAAATGTGTGTGAAATTTTAATATTTCTTCTGTTTTATTATACAACTAAAAGAGCCTGGGGTCAAATTGACCCCAAGGAACACCGATGCTACAAAATGTGTACAGCACTTAGAAAAAATATTAGCAGGTTAATTTTATGTTTACAGAGTTGTCCCCATTAAATTAGGAAAAGTCATTAAATCTGAAGCAAAAAAAATAAATAAAATTATGTATTTACAGACGTTAAACATTGAATGGGGTCAAATTGACCCCAAGGATAATAGGAGGGTTAAAATAACAAAATCTGCTTTGCACCTTAAAATGTACTGATAACCACCATTATAATACAGGTGGTACAATAGAAAACGTGACACTAAAATCATGCAATCAACATTAACTAAATAACAGGAAATGTAACACAAAAGACCATAATGTACATTACTGATAACAAAAATCAGATTTTTTTATTTATTTAAACAAAATATACGGTAAATTCCTGCAATGTAGACCTACTGGTTTTCATTATAAATTATATAATAATTCACATATTTTACTTGCAAATACCATTACTTTAACAGTATTTTACAGTAAAATTACAAATAATACACCGTTAAACCATTTACCGTTTTTCACTATATCAGGGTTTCTGCAGGTCTTAATTCGTCCTTACACAAATTAAGCCCTTAAAAAGTTCTTAAATCAGAGCAGGAAATATTAAATTCATAAAGTGATTGCATTAAATGGCTTAAATTACAAACAGAGGCCTATGGTTTCAGAAATCACAACCTTGTGCTGATGAAAGTATTAGATCTGAGAGACATTTCAGAATTTTTAATATTTCACACAAAGAGCTGAAACTAGGGATGTCGGTAATACTTTAGAATACTGTATCTTACTTACTGCATAACTAATAAGGAATTATTGAAGAACTAGTAGGTAATTCTTCATCAACTACTACTTCACTGCTGTTAACTACTAAGGAAGATGCGTTAACTAATTAGTATGTAATAGAATTTTATGATTGTGTTAAGTTACAGTTAGTTAATCAATAACTAATGAATTCTGTCATACCTCCTGAAGAACTACTACTAATTATCTACTAATTAAGGTTCAAGAAAAATAACTAAGAAGTAACTAATGAACAGTCATACAAAACTAACCACAGATTCGTTTTTATATTTTATATACAGTACTGTGTGTGTCTGTTTTCCTCAGCATAGAATGCCATTCAGTAATTTCATGTATTTTAGCAACAACTGAGGGGAACTGAAAATATGGGGAACTTATTGGTAATTAATAAAGAATTTTTAGATAATTCTTCAGGAATTATTTATAACCTGAAACAGTATTCTAAAGTGAAAATACAGGGAACCCATTAGTAATTAATACATAATTATCCAGGAATTAGGCTACTTATAACCTGAAACAGTATTCTAAAGCGAAAATATAGGGAACTTATTAGTAATTAATAAAGAATTGCTATATAATTCTTCAAGAATTACTTAGAACCTGGAACAGTATTCTAAAGAGAAAATACAGGGAACCCCTTAGTAATTAATAAATAATTACCACATACTTCTGACTCAAATAAAACTTACTGTAAAAAAAACACTATTAACGTAATCATCTAAACCTTTGTAAAATACACTACAATGACTTGTTTAAGCTACATGATATCTTCCTTTATTTCAGATGATATTTTGTTTTAACATGTATACTGCCTACATTTAAACGCGTTTAACAAACATTTTAAAATCAAAAGTTAAACCTTTAAGAGCAGTGGCGGAACTAGAGTTCTCTTACGAGAGTATCTCTCGTACTGCGTAATAGCTTACGCTATGGGGAAAAACTCTTTTCCGCGAGATATTGAAGCCAAAAATTATCCTTCATTTTTTATTAATGTAAAACGCTTTGCAGCAGCAAGCAAACATAGGCGAAACAGCTCGCGCGCCTATTGGTTGCTCTGCAGCAAATGCAGCAGCCTATCGAGATAGACTCTGCGTGACGTAATGACCAATGGGGGCAATTCGCGCCCATATCGTCACGTCCCGCCAGAAGGGGCGTGGTCTCGCCCTATAAATATGCTCGTTAGGCTGATACAAGCTGATTTTTACCTCTTCAGCGAAGCACTTGCATCGCTGGATCCGGAGTGAGAAGCCGCGCCGTCGAAGCAAGCTTTTCAGCGGGACGAGCTCTGGAGTCGCTGGCCTCGCCGCCTTCAACTGCCGTACCTGCTGCGCTTTCCGGCGTTATATATCCTTTCAATACTCTGTGTGTATTTCTCTGTTGTGAAGTGTTTGTCGCTTACTTGACGCGACTTGCATTTCCTCACAAAAGAGCAGCGTCTTTTTAAAGATGCCTTCATGTGGCTCGTGCCGCGCCCCGCTCAGCGATGGAGATCGACACGTCATCTGTGTTGCCTGTCTGGGTGAGGATCACGCGGCTATCGCGCTCGCTGACGGCGGATGCCCTCATTGCGAGCTTTTGCCCATGGTGACTCTGAGGACGCGCCTGGCATCATTCTCCGAGCCTTCACCACAGCCCGCCGTGGCGCCGCGCCGTAAAAAGCGCCGCGCCCAGCGCGCTCCCGAGCTATCTCCAGCCCGCCAAAGCTCGCCGGTTCGCCTGCCTGCTTCGCTCGGATCGCTCTCCGACGGACAACGGGCGCCGCCTGCCGCCGCGTCCATCCACGAGCCTGACGAACCCTCCGAGGCGTGTTCTCTCCTGGCGTCCGATAGTGAGGATTGGGCGAGCTCCGTGGATCTCCCCTCCGCTAGTGTTTCCCGCCAGACCACTGGTAAGAGAGCCGGCATTGAGACTGAGCTGATGCGTCTGCTCTCTCAGGCCGTTGAAAGCATCGGCCTCGATTGGGAGGCGCCCGCGCAGCCGCCGCGCAACAGAATGGACGGACGCTTTCTCGGAAGTGACGAGGCTCCGTCGAAATCACGGCCCGCGCCCTTCCTCCCGGAACTTCACGACGAAGTGACGAAATCATGGAACGCCCCCTTCTCTGCCAGGCTTCGTACCTCTGCTTCTGCTGCTTTCTCCTCTGTGGATGGCGCGAAGGAAAGAGGATACCTTTCTGTTCCTCCTGTGGAACCAGCTGTAGCGTCTCATCTCTGCCCGCCCTCCGCTGGACGGCGCGCGCACACGACGCTTCCTTCTAAAGCCTGCCGGGTGACGTCTTCCATGCACGGTCGCGCTTACACCGCCGCCGGGCAAGCAGTTTCAGCGCTGCACACTATGGCCATTCTGCAGATTTTCCAGGCCGACCTTCTCCTTAAACTGGACGAGGAAGGACCCGGAGCGATCTGCGTCGCGGATCTGAGAAGCGCTACAGACCTCGCTCTTCGCGCTACTAAAGCCGCTGCACAGGCCATAGGACGAAACATGGCCTCTCTCACCGTGGCTGAGAGACATTTATGGTTGACGATGTCCGAGATGACGGAAGCCGAGCGCTCTGTATTCCTCGACGCGCCCATTTCCCAAGCGGGCCTTTTCGGATCTGCCGTCACAGACTTTGCGGATAGATTCATGGAGGTGCAAAAGACTTCGCAGGCCATGAAGCACTTCCTTCCGAAGCGCTCGAGCTCCGCTGCAGGTCGCTCTAAACCGCCGCCTGCTCGCAGCTCTCAGCCGCAGCCTGCACCGCCCGCCACCGCCGCTTCACAGCGCCGCCACGCCCGAGACCAAAGACCGCGCTCTCGCTCTGCTGGACGCCGCCCCCCTCAGCGCGGGCCCCGGCCGAGGATTGAGATCAAGCCCGAGGCCTCAAAATCTTCCTAGCCATTCTAGGAAAGCGACGGTGTTCAGATCCCGCTGCGGCCGGATTTTCACCAAAACTTCTCGCTCGGTCAGTTCCAAACATCGCGACTGTCCCGGTGTATTTCGCAGAGAACCAGCCGGTGTCACAGCCCGTTGGCCTGCGCACAAAAGCCGTTTTTACGGCTACCCAGATAAATCCAATAAAAAGTGCATTTTCTGGTGTTCCGGCCACGGCCGATGGTGTTATGAGTGTTGTAAGAATGCCCACCCAGTGCCCATTCCCACACACAAATACAGCCCGCCACGGTGCAGGGCTAGCACAAATGAAATCGACTCCGGTCGATTGTGCAAACAATGTAGTGCAAGTGCCCATGTCAACATGCCCGCTCACACTACATGCTGCGTGTCCCTTGGTTTCTGTAAAAACGAAACCAACACACATTCAGTCGGCTATGAACGACAGTGTTTTCAGTGTATTAAATGTGCCCGCAGCCCTGCGCCCACATTTTCTCACAGACACGCCGATTCCCACGGGATCTCCCCCGCTCACTTTCTCTGCACAATCTGCCATAGAGAAGCTGAGCGCGGCCAGGCTGCCCGCTGTGATCAGCGCACCCCCCGCCTCGAACGCTGTAAACACGGTGTTGTGTTCCCAGTATGCCCAGGCTCTCGAGCTGCCGTTTTGTCGCGGCCAGAGCCCGGATTTCATTCTGCCTCTAGCTATTCACGCAGATGCGTGGTCAAAGCTTCCCGGGGTCTCAGAATGGGTGCTGAACACTATAAAGAGAGGCTATTCGCTACAATTCGCTCGACGCCCGCGCCGTTATACGGCGCGCGTCGAAACTACGGTGAAAAACGAAGCATCTCATCTGCTTCGTGCCGAAATAGCGAAACTACTGAGCAAAGGGGCTATAGAACCTTTATCTCAGGCTCAGAGCGAAGGGGCCTATACAGCAGATATTTTCTGGTACCGAAAAAGGATGGGGGTCTCAGACCCATTTTAGATCTGCGGCAGCTGAACAGAGTGCTTGTGAAACGCCAGTTCAGAATGCTCACGACCAGGAAAATCCTCGCGCAGGTGCGCTACGGGGACTGGTTTATGTCGATAGATCTGAAAGACGCCTATATCCAAATACAAATAGCGTCCCATCACAGGCGATTCTTGAGATTCGCCTTCGAGGGCCAGGCATATCAATACACAGTCCTGCCGTTCGGCCTGTCCCTAGCGCCTCGTACATTTACGAAGTGCATGGACGCGGCGCTCGCGCCCCTGAGGCTTCAGGGCATGCGAGTCCTGAACTACTTGGACGATTGGCTGATTCTAGCTCGATCACGATCGGAGCTCATAGAACACAGGGCCGCATTACTCGAGCACCTCGAGAAGCTGGGCCTCACAGTCAATTGGGCAAAGAGCGCACTGTCTCCCAGTCAGAAAATTTCCTTTCTGGGAACCGTGTTGGACTCGCTCGCTGTCCATGACAGCACGCCTGTCACCAGAGCGAGTGCAAAATATTCAGTGCGGCGTGAAATCCTTCCGCCACGGCGCGATAGTCCCGCTCAAAAGGTTTCAGAAAATGCTGGGGCTGATGGCCTCAGCAGCCTCTGTACTCCAGTTGGGCCTGCTCCGCATGCGCCCACTGCAGATGTGGCTGAAGACGCGGGTTCCACCCAGGGCATGGACAGCGGGTCTGTTTCGCCTCAGGGTCGACCTTCAGTGTGTTTCAGCTCTGAAACCTTGGAAAGAGACCGACTGGTATCAGTCAGGTGTAAGTCTGGGGACCGCTTCGAGCGTGAAGGTGGTGTCTACGGACGCCTCCACCTCGGGGTGGGGAGCACTGCTCGAGGGCAGACCGCTAGCTGGCCTGTGGTCAGAACGGGAAAAGCTCCTTCACATAAACTGCTTGGAGATGATAGCAGTCGACAAAGCGCTACGGCGTTTTTGTCCCCAGATAACAGGCCACCACGTCTTGGTCCGGTCGGACAACATGTCGGTGGTGGCATACATAAATCACCAGGGCGGCGTCAGGTCACGAAACCTTTACAGGTTGACGGAAAGCCTCCTGGTCTGGGCTCAGCACAACCTGCTCTCACTGAGAGCAGCGCACGTGCCTGGTCTCCTGAACGTGGGACCAGACAGACTGTCCAGGAACAATGTTCCAGCAGGGGAATGGTCGCTGCACCCGCAGACGGTCCAGCTGCTGTGGAAGACATTCGGCAGAGCTCAGGTGGACCTATTCGCGTCCCACGAAAACGCTCATTGCCCAGAGTTTTTCTCGAAAAGCAAGGACGCGCTGGCTCATGTTTGGCCCCGCTGCCCCCTATATGCTTTTCCCCCTGTCTCGCTCCTGCCTCAGGTGTTGGAACGAATCAGGAAAAACGGATGCCCAGTGCTGCTTGTAGCCCCGCTCTGGACGAACCAGACGTGGTTCCCTGCCCTGATGCAGCTGAACAGCACTGCCCCATGGCCTGTACCATTGAGGAGAGACCTCCTCTCTCAGGCGGAGGGCTCGATCTGGCACCCTCGCCCGGAGTTATGGTCCCTGCACGCATGGGCCATCAACGGGTACCCGCTAGCCTCCCAGATGGAGTGTTAAACACGATCGCGCAGGCTAGAGCTCCGTCTACCAGGCGGCTCTACTCCTCGAAATGGTCTGTTTTCTCTGCATGGTGTCAGGCCCAGAGCCTTTCACCTGTGGAGTGCGGGGTTTCAGAAGTGCTTTCCTTCCTTCAAGAGCTACTGGATAAGGGCAGGACCCCATCCACGCTCAAAGTATATGTGGCGGCCATAGCAACGTTTGCAAAACCGGTGTCTGGCCAGTCGCTTGGGAAAAACGACTTAGTCGTGCGTTTCCTTAGGGGAGCTCGGAGGCTGAACCCTCCAAGGCCCCCTTCAGTCCCGACGTGGGACCTTTCCACGGTCCTGGAGGCCATGAAAGGCCCCCCGTTCGAGCCGATCCAGCTGGTGGACATGAAACACCTGTCGTTCAAGACAGTGTTTCTCATGGCTCTCGCTTCAGTGAAGCGCATATGGGACCTACAGGCGCTTTCAGTAAGCGCGTCGTGTATGGAGTTTGGGCCTAATGACTCAAAGGTCATTCTCAAACCGAAGCACGGGTACGTCCCGAAATCCCTCAATACGCCGTTCAGGGCCCAGGTCATTTCCCTGTCTGCCCTTCCGGTTCTCAGTGAGGAGGAGGATGCAAGTCTCCTTTGCCCCGTCAGGGCATTGAGAGCTTATGTGGCACGCTCGTCTGTTTTCAGACAGACGGAGCAGCTTTTTGTTTTGTTCGGCGGGCGTTCCAAGGGACTCGCCGCCTCAAAACAGAGCCTATCCAGATGGATAGTGGATGCCATCGCGCTCGCTTACTCTGCGAAGGGCTTACGGTGCCCCTTGGGTGTCAGGGCGCATTCCACGAGAGGCGTGGCCTCTTCGTGGGCATGGTCTAGCGGGGTTTCCCTGCAAGATATCTGTACGGCCGCGGGCTGGGCCTCGCCGTCCACATTTATAAAATACTATAACCTGGAGGTACCTGCCTTACAAGCTAAGCTTTTGGCGGTCTAAATTCAGTGCTATCTGCCCAGCTGTGCGGCCCAGATGCTGAGTTTACTGCAGCCCCATGAGTATTGACTCACGTATGGCCGCCCAGATCAGGCTGAATGCTTTCACCCTGGCTGCGCGTTTGATTGTCGTATAATAGCCCCGCTGGGTGCTTTTCTATAGGGAATGACGCTTCCAGCCTCTCTTCCTTTACTCTATGTGAGTTTATGGTGATTATGCACTACATGAGCCCTGGGCTTCGGCCCCTGGGACTTTGGTGTTGGATCCCTGTACGCACGGCGTGTTGCATTGTGTTCCCCATAGCGTAAGCTATTACGCAGTACGAGAGATACTCTCGTAAGAGAACGTACTCGGTTACTAACGTAACCTCGGTTCTCTCTAGAGAGGGAACGAGTACTGCGTATCTTGCCGTGCGTGGAATACGCTCTGGTTCGCTTCAGCGGTAAAAACCAGCTTGTATCAGCCTAACGAGCATATTTATAGGGCGAGACCACGCCCCTTCTGGCGGGACGTGACGATATGGGCGCGAATTGCCCCCATTGGTCATTACGTCACGCAGAGTCTATCTCGATAGGCTGCTGCATTTGCTGCAGAGCAACCAATAGGCGCGCGAGCTGTTTCGCCTATGTTTGCTTGCTGCTGCAAAGCGTTTTACATTAATAAAAAATAAGGATAATTTTTGGCTTCAATATCTCGCGGAAAAGAGTTTTTCCCCATAGCGTAAGCTATTACGCAGTACTCGTTCCCTCTCTAGAGAGAACCGAGGTTACGTTAGTAACCGAGTACGTTTTATACATGGGGTGGCCAGGGGGTGCCCACTGCTACTTTCGGGGGTACACAGTACACACACACACACACACAGTGGAAAAGCTTGTGGAAGGAATTGGGTCACTCTGTTTGTGTCTATAAGTGTTGAACATCCAAAATATTTCCAGAAAACAAAGCTGAAGCACCAAGTAGATAAGATACCGCATGTGTCTGTTATGAACTGCTGCATTTATTTACAAAAAACTCACATTTACAAAAAAAAAATGTTTATTTATTTATTTTATCTTTTATTAGATATAGCAGGCATCAAGCAGACATGTCCTTGAAAAAGTTAAACAATTTTATTGCCCATCAATATAAAATCTTATCCTGGGAAGTTTAAATACAACATAATTCTTTCTTTATAATAATTCTAATTCTAATTATTGAATTTATAATTTTTTTTTTTTTTTTCCATTTTTGGGTGAAATATCCTTTTAATCTGGCAAAATCATCTCAGCTTAAATTCCTGAATTGGGTATGTGATTGACTGCCTGTGTCTGGTAGATGCTCTGACCTGTTGCTGGTTCTGAAGTCGGACCACACTGACTCAGACTAGCCAGTGGTGATGCAAGGGCTGGGGGGTCTGTTTGCACCTGATCTGCCTGTTAGTCCAGTCATTTTAAGCCAAAATGGGGGTCAACCTTGAACAAATTGCAACAAGCAAACTCAACTGATTTTGTATCCTCAATATGTCCTGAGTAAGGAAAAAAAAGAATCCCATTAGGGAAAGTTTAGAAAACAAAAACAAATATAGCCTATTTATACGCCTATTCATTCTTTTTCTTACGAGAATAGGGTAAAAAGTTTAACCTTTAGATATCACCATGAAAATTACTGAGTTGATTACTTACATCAAGACAAACAAAAAATGTATTCCAAGTTTTTTTAAATTGTTTGTTAAGATGGACAAACGGTGCATAATCTAATTACGTATGTGCTAATTTGCAGATCTAAACATTGGGTCTAGCCAGGTGAAAATTCTTGTTCTTGTTGAATCTTGTTGACACATAACAGTAAAATACTTAATGTTAAGGTCTGAATGGAACCCATTTAGGCTACCCATGAGCATTAATACATAGAGGCAGGAAGAAGTACTTTAGAAACCAGCCTTTTTTAATTATTAAGAGATGGGGTTTGGGGCTGGGTCTGTGCGACTGTTTCTGGGGGACGAGTCTAAGGGAAGAACAGGAGACAAGGGTAAGGAGAATGCAGAAGACAAAAGGTAAGTAAAATAAAAAGTGAATCCCCAGAAACAGATTTCGAAACTTTCCCCAAATGGGATTCTTAGGGACTTTGTTTCCTTACTTAGGACATAATGAGGATACAAAATTATTTGAGTTTGCTTCTGTTGCAATTTTTTCAACCTTTTTTTCATAAAATGACTGGACTATGTTTGTGCTTATTTTAAAATAACTCTGATATCTCTCCCTTTCTTTTCATGTTTAATTGACCATGTTCAAAAATATGACAAATTTAAAATATGATTCCAATCATATTCATATTCTAATCATCATCCAATTACCAACATTTAAATCTTTCTCGCCAGTATTAAAAAAAAAAGTGGTTTTGGTAATTTTCACAATTTCATGCCACCCCAGAATATTTTGTTGTATGAATATCTGAACATACCAAAAGAAAGAACAAACCCTGTGCGTTTAAAACAAAAACAAAAAAATAATGTTATTCTAGCTTCGTGCGTCTTTTTTTTAATCAACACTTGAATGTTGGCAAGTTTCATAAAAAGCAACATGAGCAAAAAGCTGAGAAAATCGCATTTTTATCAAAGACTACATCTAGATAAGATTCATAATGATGATCAAAACACAGTAGATCGAGTCGATCAACAACCTACACCCATAAAGCTTCATAGTCCTATAGTGATCGCATTATGATATCGCTTGTTTCTGCTCTTCTTTGCCTGCGTGTTGATCTCCTATCCTCACATTAGCTAGAACATTTGTAAACTGTAACGTACACACGGCAAGGTACTGTATATGCGTGTATTAGGCCTAATGTAGGCTATTGGGAGCAAACCACCCTGATGCTAAACTTTAAAAGCTTACTTCAAATATGATGTTTTCTTATTCGGTGAAGTTCGGTATCTTGCAAACCATCTCTCGTCCTCTGCTCGCCCGTTTGAAAACCGCGCGCGCCGCGCTGCCGGCGAACGTGATTTAAAAAAAATAAATAAAAAAAAATCAGCATCAGCAACTGCCAGTAGCAAATAAAATTTTGGGGTGGCACCCGGGGTGGCCAATCACATGTCAGGGGTGTCCAGTGCCACCCCGGACCCCCCTCTGGCTCCGCCACTTGAGTAATTCAAGTAATCAACTGGTCTCATTTCCACGGCATTGGTGCTGGATCTCTTGCGGGAGCTTGGCTCGTGTTCGGCGGGGAAACTGCTTTAACTTCAGACCGCAATGCACCAAATCGGCAGCGCTGAGAACTCTCCAGACGAGGATGCAAATGCCCGCACTCTTGCATCACCAAATCACAGTAAATGTAGATCACCGCGATATTGCCGGAACTTGAATGGTGCATTATTATACGGTGAACGTGATTTCACCAAGTACCACATGTTCCTGGATCAACATCTTTGTTGATCCTGGATCAACTTTCCAATCAACCAATCAGATTTGAGGGACAAGTTTACAGTTTATGTCAAGTTAAGGCTTAGAACCAGGGTGAAGTACTTAAACATCAGTGCTATTCACCTTTCATTACCCTCTGATTTTAGGGAAAAGTTATGGGTAGGATTAGGTTTAGGGGTAGGGATTGGTTAAGGACTACATTTTGGGACAGGAATGTTGATCCAGGATCAACAAAATATGTTGATCCAGGACCATGTCTTACTTGGCAAAATCACGGTGACCATTATTATACTTAGTTCTTATACGTTTTAAAGTACTTAAATTAATTATTTTTGAACTTTTACTAAGGTAGTTTTGAAAATGGCCTAATTATAATTTTACTTGAGTAATATTTTATTGGGGTATCTGTATTTTTGCTCAATCACTTGATTTGTGTACTTCTTCCACCACTACAATGCTAAAAAACACCTGGATTATTGTAGTGACTACTGTGTATGACTGTTCATTAGTAATTACTTCATAGTTATTTTTCTTGAACCTTAATTAATAGATAATTAATGGTAGTTCTTCAGGAGGTATGAAATAATTCATTAGTTATTGATTAACTAACTGTTACTTAACACAATCATAAAATTCTATTACATACTGATTAGTTAGCAAATCTTCCTTAGTAGTTAACAGCAGTGAAGAAGTTGTTAATGAAGAATTACCTACTAATTCTTTAATAATTCCTTATTAGATATGCAGTAAGTAAGATACAGTATTCTAAAGTGTTACCGGGATGTCAATTTTCACAAATTCCCATGATCGATCGTCGTTTAAATTAACGATCAATGAGTCGATTAATCGTTAGCATTAATGGCAAACAGCACAGGGTCTGCAAATGCTGCTCAAAAAGCTATGTTACTCACCAAATTAATAAGAATGTTTTTTAATCTAAATAAAGGCTTAGTAGGATTGTAAAATGTTTTGATGTGATTGATAAATTAAATTAACTATTTAATATATAAATATAACGACAAATACAATGTGTCACCAACGCCGCCTCATATGCTTGTCAGAATGTGTGACTGTTGTGGAAGTGCTAGAACAACGCACTGAAAACGGCAACTAAACCCAATGAATTCACAACCATTTAATAAAATAGTGTTCTCATGTTATGTAATATGAAAGTCCCAAATTAACCATCGTTATTATTAGTTGTGCATTCTGCTTGAGCGGCGCGCGCTGAATAAATAACCGTTGAGCACTTTGTTAGCGTTTATTTAACTCAAAGAAAGGCATCCTATTTGATATTAATCAGATATATACAAAATAAGCAGAATATTACAAAATTATATCTGCACAAAATGACGTGAATGCACAAGTGAACTTAAACTGAGTTAGGTGCCATTCAGAATGACTCATATGTTGTGGTGGACGCGCTCAAAGTCTCTGACGAGCTCTTCCTGGAACAACGCGACATGGCATCTAAACCCAAATAATTCACAATGTTTTATTACAACAGTGTTCTCTTTATAATCTTGTGTAATATGACAGTCCCAATAGTCATTATTGGTCGTGCATTGTTGTTTGAGCTGAGCGCGCTAAAGATCACGTCGATTCTTAACCAAATGCATCCAATATGACACCAATCAGATATAGATAAGCGTACACAAAATAAACTATAACAACTTACATTTGCACAAAACAAAAGGCTGCGAATGCACACGCAAACTTATAGTCATGATGAAGGTGTAAAATAGTCCCAAAAAACTCCGGTGTGTGTCATTCAGTGGGACTCAACACTTCACCACACCGGCGCGCTCGCTTACATGTTTCGCGTTTGAGCAGCACGCACGCGCATGATCCTGCTTAATCGATGATCGATAAGTTTTATCGATTAAATGTATTATCGACAATTAATCGATCGTCGATTAATCGTTGACATCCCTAAACCCTACAGTTGATGAAATATTGAGGGGTGTCATGATTTTAAATTTTGGTACAGCTTGTTCCAGACCAGCTGAAACCTTACTACAGATTTTTTTTTTTTAAAGCCCTCTAATCCGTGCTGATTCTCTCAAAAGACTCTCTCTTTCCCATTCGCTCTGATTATGATGTGCGTGATGGAAAGATTACGCTGCTCTGTGTCTCTCTCCATCTTCCTCACATGCTGCAGCTGCATTATGGGGATTCTCACCAGACATATGGTCAGATCAGGGTCATCTCGCTAGTACTTTGCAGCCCAGCTTACCATTTGAAAATACCATCGGTGAAAGTGTCATGCAAAACGCCACCCTAACACCACCAAAAACACAAAACCTAATTGTTATGAATGCCAAATTGCACATTATTCTCCCCAGTGAAACCACCTTTTGTTTTGCAGTCTGAAGACCTTGGGCCTGTTCTGTCTGACCTTTTATCATCCTTTCTTTCTCCAGAAGAACAGCGGGTCTTTTGCCCAGTTGCAGAATGGTAAATAGTAAATGGACTGCATTTATATAGCGCTTTTACAGACCCAATGGCCACTAAAGCGCTTTACATATTGCCTCACATTCACCCATTCACTCACTTATTCATACACCGACGGCGGTGTCAGCCATGCAAGGCGCCATCCAGCTTGTCGGAAGCAGCTGGGGTTAGGTGTCTTGCTCATGGACACCTTGACACTTGGTCAGGTGGAACTGGGGATTTAACCACCAACCTTCTGGTTTGTAACCTACATGAACCAGTGAGCCACTGCCGCCCCATGATGATTCATGAAAGTCTGAAAACATGCCTTGCTGGGGGACAAGGTCAATCAGCCACTCTTCTGCCACCATCTGTCCCTTTCACTATCACGTGCTGCTAAAGACCACCATTCTTGTTGGCAGCTCTGCTCTCTCTTGGTGTGTGTGTGTGCATTGTGCACATAAATGCTTATATGGACACAAGCATGGGCAGCAAAGACATCAATTTAAATCTCTTTGGAGAAGATTATCACAAATGACATCAGCAGGAGTCACTGAGCTCTATGGAGCCAAATTCAGCAAATGATCAGAAAACAGCCTGTCCATCAAATCAAAACATGTCACAATACTGTATATGCACCTGCAAATGTGCTACAAGCAGATTCAGTAGTTGACAGGTTGCACATGATCATGCATGCCTGTGTACACACATAACTTTAACTTCTAACTTCATTAACTTCTATTGGTCTTATAGAGAGCAGATTATATCCACTGCACCTCATATAAACCTTTTTTTGCATTTCTATATTGTCACTAAGATATTATTTAGTATGTTTATTGAATTTTGTTTTCTGGTTAATACCCACAACATTGGTAAAACCTGATCCACACACACAGTCATGACAACAAATCACAGGTACAAGGGAATACCTTCAAGATAGCTCAAGACAGTATAAAAGCAGAAGCTCAGGAGGAACAAATAGAAAACACACAAAATACAACATTTACATCACTAATTTTCAATTCACCCAATTCAGTAATGCTTTCTGAATGCATTTACTGTGACAACCTAAAGGGAATCTGAGAAAAATTGAGACACCCCGCATCCCTCTACCTCATTCCAGCGGACGTGCATCCCAGAGTCTCTCCAAAACTGTCTGTCATGGAATGTGGCCAGTGAAAAATGCATCACTGGATGCTGAGATCCTTTTAAGTGCAGGATCCTTCCACCCTGCTGTTCACTCTGTCTGCAGAGCGGATTATACAGCCAGCATGCAAAAGGGAGAACGCCTCCGTATCTCTTACCTTTCACCGCCCGTGCGTGTTTGAGAGTGTTTCCGCTTTCATGGAAAGACCCTCGGCATCTCTGTGGCGATTCCTTCTACACTAGCTCAGTGTGTCTCGGTTCTTTGTTACCTCCCCTCTTCCTCACTCTCTCTCTCTCTCACATACAATCTTCAGCCCTCCCTCTTCAATCTCTTGCTCTATCACCATCCCCCGACTGGTCCTCTTCCTCGCTCTCCTCTAATGATGCTTACTGTGATATGGCATGAGCTGATCAGCAGCGCCTGATTCTGGACTTACAGTAGAAAAACCTGGTGTTCATAACCAGAGGTGTAAAGAGAACCTGAAAACCACTCTTGAGTAAAAGTACAGATACCTTAAATGAGAAAATGACAATTACATTATGACTTGAGTAAAAGTCTTAGACAATCAGATTTTAACAGAACTTAAGTATTTTACTTGAAAAAAAAGTGAAAAATAGAAACAGTTGAATTTCTGAGAGCAATCAAGTTTATTTTCTAAAATCGAAATAAAATGTAACACCTCTAAACGCAATAAATGAGGGTCGACACAATAGCTTCTTAAACGTCTCAGTTGAGCTAAAGTGCTCAAAAAGTGCATAAGTGAACCATTATCCTTCAATATAACGGATAGATAAAATAAAGTTAAGTAAAATTCAATAGTCAAAGCCTACTTGCACTTGACGTGCAAATTTCGGCCTCATCACCAGCTGCATGTCCTCATCTCATATATAAAACACATGCGATTCAGCAACTACCTGCTAAAGCACTCACATTCAAAGTAGCCATGTTGACAAGTTTGGGTGAGTGAGGGCAAAACACACAAGCTATAGAACATTCAATCCCCTGTAGATGGCGGTGTCACTTGTTTAGTTGCAGAAATGTAGAAAGAAGCAGTAAAGCAACATGAGATGACAGTAACTGTAAGTGTTTGATTTTAGCTCAGTTGTAGTTACAAGGAAACATTGTTTGTTTACTGTGCTCACGTGCTAGAAGCGCGTTGGTGAAGTCTTGTTTGTTCACGTTGGTAAACAGTTTCGGTAGTGAGGCATGTCCAGCTGTATTCATTAACGACATTTCAGGTGAGTATAAAATCAAGTAGTAAACTGCGGCAGCCCTCGTGTGAAGCCCTCATCGTGTAAAGACCAGCGACTCTACCTGCGCGACTCAAGGGAGCAAAGACATCGACAAGGCACTTGAGTATTATTAGGGCCCAAGCCTTGAAAAGGCGAAGGCCCTATTGTTTTCCTTAGGATTATTATTTATTATTAGGGCCCAAGCCTTGAAAAGGCGAAGGCCCTATTGTTTTCCTTAGGATTATTAGGGCCCAAGCCTTGAAAAGGCGAAGGCCCTATTGTTTTCCTTAGGATTATTATTTATTAGGGCCCAAGCCTTGAAAAGGCGAAGGCCCTATTGTTTTCCTAAGGATTATTATTTATTATTATTATTATTTTACTACCTTTTGGGCACTTTTGGGGGCCTTAACGTGCTCGAAAACTCTTGAAACTTTGCACACATCTCAGAACCCGCGGCCATCAGGGCCGGGCTGAAGCTGGTACCCGGGCGTGGCAGGGGGGCTCGACAGCGCCCCCTGGAACGGGGTTTGAACACTTGGTCCATAAATCAAACACGCTTGCATGTAATAATATGAAACTCAGTACACATATAGATCTCATCGGTTCATATATACTTCATGCTCTTACTTTTTACCCCAGCCCAACAGGAAGTCGGCTATTAAGGGTTGTTTGGAAAACACATGCAATGGAATGTGAAATACTCCTCCTAGAGAATTCAAACACACGGCACGAAACTCGGTCAGCATGAAGTCAAGACACTGAGGATGAAAAATTGCCAGGGGATTTTTGATATCTCGAACGGTTTGGCCGTGGCGAGTAAACGAAATTATGGCGAGAAACGTGAAACAGGAAGTGTGTTATAACTACTGCATACATTAACTAATCTTGATGAAACTTCAGCAGTGTGTTCGTTGTAAGAGCCCGATCACATGGATGTGACTATTGTGAGTCAAAGTTATAGCGCCACCAACTGGAAGCAGGAAGTGTGTCACTTTCAAAATGCTTTTAAATCACCCTCTTATTTTTACCCGATTTGCTTCAAACTTCATGTGCATAATGTAGACACACGCCAGATGTAGACCTGTGAAAGGATTATTGATATCTTAGATACTGTTGCCATGGCAATGCATCAAACATTAATATTCCTTTTTTTAAGCTTTTTCATGCTTTTTTATGCTTTCGGGCACTTTTGGGGTTCTTAACGTGCTCGAAAACTCTTGAAACTTTGCACACGGGACAAAACCCGCGGCCATCAGGGCCGGGCTGAAGCTGGTACCCGGGCGTGGCAGGGGGGCTCGACAGCGCCCCCTTGAACGGGTCAGACAATTTGGTCCATATATCCAACACGCTTTACCCTATTTGCTTCAAACTTGATGTGTATAATGTAGACACAAGCCAGATGTAGACCTGTGAAAGGATTGTTGATATCTTAGATGCTGTTGCCGTGACAACGCATCAAACTTTAATATTCTTTTTGGATACTTTTGAGATTCTTAGCGCACTTTTGGGGCCCTTAACGTGCTCAAAAACTCTTGAAACTTTGCACACGGGTCAGAAACCGCGGCCATCAGGGCCGGGCTGAAGCTGGTACCCGGGCGTGGCAGGGGGGCTCGACAGCGCCCCCTGGAATGGGGTCCGAAAACTTGGTCCATAAATCAAACAGGCTTTACCCGATTTGCTTCAAACTTGATGTGTATAATGTAGACACACGCCAGATTTAGACCTGTGAAAGGATTGTTGATATCTTAGATGCTGTTGCCGTGACAACGCATCAAACTTTAATATTCTTTTTGGATACTTTTGAGACTCTCAGCGCACTTTGGGGGCCCTTAACGTGCACGAAAACTCTTGAAACTTTGCACACGGGTCAGAACCCGCGGCCATCAGGGCCGGGCTGAAGCTGGTACCCGGGCGTGGCAGGGAGGATCGACAGCGCCCCCTGGAACGAGGTCCGAAAACTTGGTCCATAAATCAAACACGCTTGCATGTAATAATATGAAACTCGGTACACATATAGATCTCATCGGTTTATATATCCTTTGTACTTTTACTTTTTACCCCAGCCCAACAGGAAGTCGGCTATTATGGTTTGTTTGGAAGCGTATGCCCCTGGAATTCGATATACTCCTCCTAGAGAATTCAACCAATCGCAACGAAACTCGGTCAGCATGATGTCAAGACATTGAGGATGAAAAATTGCCAGGGGATTTTTGATATCTCGAACGGTTTGGCCGTGACGAGGAAACGAATTTATGGCGAATAATGGAAACAGGAAGTGTGTTATAACTTCTGCATACATTAACTGATCTTGATGAAACTTCAACAGTGTGTTCGCTGTGAGAGGCCGATCACATGGATGTGACTATTGTGAGTCAAAGTTATAGCGCCACCAACTGGCAGCAGGAAGTGTGTCACTTTCAAAATACTTTGAAATCACCCTCTTATTTTTACCCGATTTGCTTCAAACTTGATGTGTATAATGTAAATACACGGCAGATGTAGACCTGTGAAAGGATTATTGATATCTTAGATACTGTTGCCATGGCAACGCATCAAACTTTAATATTCTTTTTGGATGCTTTTGAGACTCTTAGCATGCCTGAAATTGCTTAAAATTGCATGAAACTTGACAGACAGATCACATTTATTAGCCAGTAGACATGTGCAAAGTTTCAGAAACGGGCGTGGTGCAGGGGCTCAGTAGCGCCACCTTTTGTGACAAAAGTGTGTGTGGGGGGGGGGGGGTTAGTTTCATCTACAGTTACAAAACTTTTTCAACTTGATGAAAATACATTAAAGATGCTAAATTGTGAACGGATATTGAATATCTCAAACGGTTTTGCTATGGCGAGGGATTATGTCAAAAAAAGAATCAGGAAATGTCTCATATCTTTCTAAAATGTAATTATACACCATTTATTTTTCTATAAAATTATACTAATATTAGAAGTAAACCCATTGTATTCCTTTTTTTCAATTTAAGATTTATGTTTAAGTTTAAAAACAGCCAGAATGGTTGTTTAGCCAAAAAAATAAAAAAAATAAAAATCATTCATAGTGCTTTACTGCCCTCTTGTGTTCAAAATCAGGTAGGCCAATTGATGCTACTATGGGAATATTTTCCCACCGTGACTCCGCTGGGGGCTTTAAAATCGCTAACTTGAAAGCGAAAGTAACGGACGTCTCCACAAGACGTGCAGCTGTGAGCATTTTTGTTTCATTTTAAAAGAAGCCCCATTTCGGGGGCGGATTTCTTGAATGTATTTTACAAAATCACAATGTTGTGTTTGATTGCGAGTATCCAAAAATAAGTAAACACTTTGCAGTTTGAATGATCTTCTTGAATAAAATGACGGAGTAGCCAATGTTTCCACTGTTCGATCGCGGACGTCCACACGGACATTGATAATGGTGGCGCGTGCAGAGCGCGTGCTTGAATTGTGAGTTCAATAGTCTATTATTTTTCACGGAAAACACAACAACAAAAGAGTATAATGATAGATTCGCTTAAATAGGCGCTTTTACATAAAATAGCCTATTCCGTCATCATCTTTTCAGTCAGCTCTTCACTCTCGTGATTAATGAAATTTGACTCCTGTTGCTGATATTTGCTGCAACTTTCGTTCAGCTCACAATTTAGTAAGCAAACACGCTTCAAATGTGTTTATTTTATTTTTGTGTATATATATGTGTGTATATATATATATATATATATATATATATATATATATATAGCTTATGTTTCAAATATGAGTTAATTAACAATCGTTGGAAAGAATGATACTTTTAAACATATCACTAAACCGTCATTAGGTGTCGCCAGGCGACCGTCTTAATGAGCGAGTCATTGATTCATTCGTTCAAACGATTCGTTCGAACGGCTGAGTCATTCATGAATGAGACAGATTATGGATTGGTCGTTGAATCTTTGAGTCAACCGATTTGTTCAAAATGCTGAATCATTCAGTAATGAGAACGCGTTGCTGTGAGATGCTCGATGGTTCTGCTGTGATCTTTGTTGAACTATTTTCGCTGCTGAAACAGAAAAAAAGTCAATATTGCATCTAAAATGTAAGTGATTTGACGTGTGTGTGTGTGTGTGATTGTGTCTGTTACAGTGATTGTTTAACCCTTGTTAAAGTTTAGGCTTTGTATTTTTGGATATATATCTTTTTATATATAAAAAAATTGCATACAACCCATATATTTTAAATGTATTGTTTGCTTTAAATTACATTGAGATTTGTATGTTTGGTAATTGAACCTGAATGAATTTTAAATGAATGTGCGATATTTCAGATCATATTTTTGTTTTCCTTAAAATTTGAACTAACACTAACTTTACTCTCATCTGAATGCTAGATTATTTATTTATGTATAAAATAAAAACACATTTGATTTTTCTTTTTTAATCAATGTAGAATGTGTAACTGAAAAAATAAACAGATTAGGGCTCTGTTCGAGAACAAGAAATGAAAACCAATGCAATATGATGAATGTCCAAAAGATTTTTTTGCTTTTAAACTATGTGTGTGTGTGTGTGTGTGTGTAAGAGATTTTGGTTGGGTGACAGTTGTAGTTTACAGTTTGACAAAAGCACAATGTTGTGTTTTATTGCGATTGTACACAAATATAAGTAAACACTTTGTAGTTTGAATAATGTCCTGTATGAACAAAAGGACGGAGTATGTTTTTATGTCTACATTGTTCAATCACGCCTCACACACACACACACACACACACAAAAACTATTTTTCTAATCAGATCAGGCAAATATTCTGTCTTGGCACACTTCATATAACTTTCAAACTTGTGTACTTATTTCATGTGTCCATTAAGTCCATGAGACCGTAGGGTGTCTCATTTTTCATTTTAGGTTTCAGAAGGTTGCTCACGCATACTTTGTGGTTGATATGTGCCCTCAATGCACACTTTTGCAGAGCCCACACTGATGCAAGCTCTACAGCACACATCTTCTCAAAGGTCAAAGCGGGGTTACGTTATTGCCCGTCACGCACAGTAACCCTAAAGGCACCGGGGTGGCGGTGCCACCGGCTTGTTTATATATATATATATATATATATATATATATATATATATATATATATAAATATAGCTGCGAGCAGCGATGAAGGGCCAAAGCCGGCGGCACCGCCACTCCGGTGCCTTTAGGTAATTAAAGGCACCGGGGTTGCGGTGCCACCGGCTTGGGCCCGTAATCGCTGCTCGCAGCTATATTTATTATTATTATTATTATTATTATTATTTTACTACCTTTTGGGCACTTTTGGGGGCCTTAACGTGCTCGAAAACTCTTGAAACTTTGCACACATCTCAGAACCCGCGGCCATCAGGGCCGGGCTGAAGCTGGTACCCGGGCGTGGCAGGGGGGCTCGACAGCGCCCCCTGGAACGGGGTTTGAACACTTGGTCCATAAATCAAACACGCTTGCATGTAATAATATGAAACTCAGTACACATATAGATCTCATCGGTTCATATATACTTCATGCTCTTACTTTTTACCCCAGCCCAACAGGAAGTCGGCTATTAAGGGTTGTTTGGAAAACACATGCAATGGAATGTGAAATACTCCTCCTACAGAATTCAAACACACGGCACGAAACTCGGTCAGCATGAAGTCAAGACACTGAGGATGAAAAATTGCCAGGGGATTTTTGATATCTCGAACGGTTTGGCCGTGGCGAGTAAACGAAATTATGGCGAGAAACGTGAAACAGGAAGTGTGTTATAACTACTGCATACATTAACTAATCTTGATGAAACTTCAGCAGTGTGTTCGTTGTAAGAGCCCGATCACATGGATGTGACTATTGTGAGTCAAAGTTATAGCGCCACCAACTGGAAGCAGGAAGTGTGTCACTTTCAAAATGCTTTTAAATCACCCTCTTATTTTTACCCGATTTGCTTCAAACTTCATGTGCATAATGTAGACACACGCCAGATGTAGACCTGTGAAAGGATTATTGATATCTTAGATACTGTTGCCATGGCAATGCATCAAACATTAATATTCCTTTTTTTAAGCTTTTTCATGCTTTTTTATGCTTTCGGGCACTTTTGGGGTTCTTAACGTGCTCGAAAACTCTTGAAACTTTGCACACGGGACAAAACCCGCGGCCATCAGAGCCAGGCTGAAGCTGGTACCCGGGCGTGGCAGGGGGGCTCGACAGCGCCCCCTTGAACGGGTCAGACAATTTGGTCCATATATCCAACACGCTTTACCCTATTTGCTTCAAACTTGATGTGTATAATGTAGACACAAGCCAGATGTAGACCTGTGAAAGGATTGTTGATATCTTAGATGCTGTTGCCGTGACAACGCATCAAACTTTAATATTCTTTTTGGATACTTTTGAGATTCTTAGCGCACTTTTGGGGCCCTTAACGTGCTCAAAAACTCTTGAAACTTTGCACACGGGTCAGAAACCGCGGCCATCAGGGCCGGGCTGAAGCTGGTACCCGGGCGTGGCAGGGGGGCTCGACAGCGCCCCCTGGAATGGGGTCCGAAAACTTGGTCCATAAATCAAACAGGCTTTACCCGATTTGCTTCAAACTTGATGTGTATAATGTAGACACACGCCAGATTTAGACCTGTGAAAGGATTGTTGATATCTTAGATGCTGTTGCCGTGACAACGCATCAAACTTTAATATTCTTTTTGGATACTTTTGAGACTCTCAGCGCACTTTGGGGGCCCTTAACGTGCTCAAAAACTCTTGAAACTTTGCACACGGGTCAGAACCCGTGGCCATCAGGGCCGGGCTGAAGCTGGTACCCGGGCGTGGCAGGGGGGCTCGACAGTGCCCCCTGGAACGGGGTCCGAAAACTTGGTCCATAAATCAAACACGCTTGAATGTAATAATATGAAACTCGGTACACATATAGATCTCATCGATTCATATATCCTTTGTACTTTTACTTTTTACCCCAGCCCAACAGGAAGTCGGCTATTATGGTTTGTTTGGAAGCGTATGCCCCTGGAATTCGATATACTCCTCCTAGAGAATTCAACCAATCGCCACGAAACTCGCTCAGCATGAAGTCAAGACATTGAGGATGAAAAGTTGCCAGGGGATTTTTGATATCTCGAACGGTTTGGCTGTGGCGAGGAAACGAATTTATGGCGAATAAAGGAAACAGGAAGTGTGTTATAACTTCTGCATACATTAACTGATCTTGATGAAACTTCAGCAGTGTGTTCGCTGTAAGAGTCCGATCACATGGATGTGACTATTGTGAGTCAAAGTTATAGCGCCACCAACTGGCAGCAGGAAGTGTGTCACTTCCTAAAGGCTTTGAAATCACCCTCTTATTTTTACCCAATTTGCTTCAAACTTTATGTGTATAATGTAGACACACGGCAGATGTAGACCTGAGAAAGGATTATTGATATCTTAGATACTGTTGCCGTGGCAACGCATCAAACTTTATTATTCTTTGTTGATGCTTTTGAGACTCTTAACATACTTGAAATTGCATGAAACCCGACAGACACATCACATTTATTAGACAGTAGACATGTGCAGAGTTTCAGAAACGGGCATGGTGAGAGCAATTAGAGAATAATGTTTAAGTTTAAAAACAGCCAGAATGGTTGTTTAGTCAAAAAAAATTTTTTTCCAAATCATACATAGTGTTATACTGCCCTCTTGTGTTCAAAATCAGGTAAAAAGCGAAAGTAAAATAAGGACGTCTGCACAATTCATTAATAATGGTGCAGAGTAGAGTGAGCTTTTTCAATTAATTCCTATGGAAGTAGGAATGAACTAAACAACGTTCGCTCTGTTCTGCTCGTCCCTCACCGTGGGCGCGCAGAGTTATGAATGCCCGTGCAGCCGTGAGCATTTTAGTTTCATTTTAAAATTAGCGCCATTTCGGGGGACGTATTACTTTAATTTATTTAACAAAAACACAATGTTGTGTTTAATTGCGAGTGTACACAAATATAAGTAAACACTTTGACGTTTGAATGATGTCCTGTATGAAGAAAATGACGGAGTATGTTTCACTGTTCAATCGCGCTGAGCCACCCAGACCCCCACACACACACTGACACACACACACACACACACACACACACACACACACACACACACACACACACACAAACACACACACACACACACACACAATAATAAAACATTCAACCTAACATATACAAATTACACTGCTATGTTGAAATAGTCAGTAGTACAATTTGTATCATTCACAGTAAGCACCGCTCCACTGTGATTTTTCCAAGCACATTTTTGCACAAGTGAAGAGGATGATTTTTTCCGTCGATATTGGAACGTGAGTGAAGTACAAAGCCTGTAATAAAGAATAGTTTAGCATCCAAATACATCGCAAATGTTGCAACATTTAGATTCTAAAGAGAGATTTACGTGAGCCTAACACCACTTACTTTTACTTTTGTTTTAAATTATTTCGTTTTGGCTTTATTATAGTTATTTTTTTATTTGTGTTCTGTTCTGAATATCATTAAATTTAAAGGATTTGTTGTGGAATATTTTGAGTGTATAATCAAATAACACTAAACCGTCACTAGGTGTCGCCAGGCGACCGTCTTAATGAGCGGGTCATTGATTCATTCGTTCAAACGATTCGTTTGAACGACTGAGTCATTCATGAATGAGACAGATGTTTATGGATTGGTCATTGAATCTTTGAGTCAACCAATTTGTTCAAAATGCTGAATCATTCAGTAATGAGAAAACACGTTGCTGTGAGATGCAATGGTTCTGCTGTGATCTTTGTTTAACTATTTTCGCTGCTGAAACAGAAGAACAGTCAATATTGCATCTAAAATGTAAGTGACTTGACACGTGTGTGTGTGTGTGTGTGTGTGTGTGCGTGTGAGTGCGTGCGTGCGTGTGTGTGTGTGTGTGTGTGCAATCAATCCCAGGTAAGAGGCATGAATAATGAGAATTGGACTTCTAGGAGTGAGGTTAATATTCCGGAGATGGTTCCCTCGGATTGTGAAAAGGAGGCGGCGCGGGAGTGGCCAGGCATTGCGCTACTTCTGTTTCAAAGTTTAAAACAATGCTAATATCATTTTTTTGAACGATTTCATTACAAATGTTTATTTTATATATTTATAAAATATTATAAAATATAATAACTATGTTTTGTCCTATTAACAAAAGACAGGCAATGTACTATTAACAAATGTTAATAGTTTTTTAAAAGTTAAAATGATACTTTATGCATTTGTTTTGTGTCAGATGATTAACAATATAAATTAAACAAAGCTTAAAACAAACAAAATAATAAAACGAAAACAAAGCTTGAACATTTTATTTAATTGAAAAGCCTTTTTGAAATAAAATGTGTTTTTTTCCCTCTGAAATAGCAAAAGCATCGCACACTTAGCTGTACCTGCTCTAAATAAATAATAGTATTTAAATAAAAATACAAAATCGAAATAAATAAATTATATAAAACAAAATCAAATCAAAGAAAATAAATCTTATTAAAGTTATGCAGGCACACATTTAACAATAATTTTCAAGTGACAAATAAAATCAATCAAAATTCCTTACACATGGAGTTAATCCTGACGATTCCTGAGGCGCCTTTCCTCATGACACTCGCTTTTTTTTTCGAAGATATATTTTCTTTGGTTTGATTTTGTTTTTGTAATAATTTATTTTATTTAGTTCGATTTTGTATTTTTATTGAATTACTCTTTTTTATTTAGAGCAGGTACAGCTAGTGTGTGATGCTTTTGCTATTTCAGAGGAAAACAATAATTTTATTTAATTAATAATTTTTGTTTCAGTCCACCATATAATTATGTTGTGTTTGATCTATGGAAAAAAGTTAGTTGTGAAATGGTTGAATATTAACAAAAGTTAATAGTTTTTTACAAGTTAGAATAATACGATATATATATATATATAAACAAGCCGGTGGCACCGCCACCCCGGTGCCTTTACGGTTACTGTGCATGACGGGCAATATCGTAACTCCGCTTTGACCTTTGAGAAGATGTGTGCTATAGAGCTTGCATTGGTGTGGGCTCTGCAAAAGTGTGTGTGTGTGTGTGAGGCGTGATTGAACAATGTAGACATATATATATATATATATATAAAGGCACCGGGGTGGCGGTGCCACCGGCTTGTTTATATATATATATATATATATATATATATATATATATATATATATATATATATATGAATATAGCTGCGAGCAGCGATGAAGGGCCAAAGCCGGCGGCACCGCCACTCCGGTGCCTTTAGGTAACTAAAGGCACCGGGGTTGCGGTGCCACCGGCTTGGGCCCGTAATCGCTGCTCGCAGCTATATTTATTTATTATTATTATTATTTTACTACCTTTTGGGCACTTTTGGGGGCCTTAACGTGCTCGAAAACTCTTGAAACTTTGCACACATCTCAGAACCCGCGGCCATCAGGGCCGGGCTGAAGCTGGTACCCGGGCGTGGCAGGGGGGCTCGACAGCGCCCCCTGGAACGGGGTTTGAACACTTGGTCCATAAATCAAACACGCTTGCATGTAATAATATGAAACTCAGTACACATATAGATCTCATCGGTTCATATATACTTCATGCTCTTACTTTTTACCCCAGCCCAACAGGAAGTCGGCTATTAAGGGTTGTTTGGAAAACACATGCAATGGAATGTGAAATACTCCTCCTAGAGAATTCAAACACACGGCACGAAACTCGGTCAGCATGAAGTCAAGACACTGAGGATGAAAAATTGCCAGGGGATTTTTGATATCTCGAACGGTTTGGCCGTGGCGAGTAAACGAAATTATGGCGAGAAACGTGAAACAGGAAGTGTGTTATAACTACTGCATACATTAACTAATCTCGATGAAACTTCAGCAGTGTGTTCGTTGTAAGAGCCCGATCACATGGATGTGACTATTGTGAGTCAAAGTTATAGCGCCACCAACTGGAAGCAGGAAGTGTGTCACTTTCAAAATGCTTTTAAATCACCCTCTTATTTTTACCCGATTTGCTTCAAACTTCATGTGCATAATGTAGACACACGCCAGATGTAGACCTGTGAAAGGATTATTGATATCTTAGATACTGTTGCCATGGCAATGCATCAAACATTAATATTCCTTTTTTTAAGCTTTTTCATGCTTTTTTATGCTTTCGGGCACTTTTGGGGTTCTTAACGTGCTCAAAAACTCTTGAAACTTTGCACACGGGACAAAACCCGCGGCCATCAGGGCCAGGCTGAAGCTGGTACCCGGGCGTGGCAGGGGGGCTCGACAGCGCCCCCTTGAACGGGTCAGACAATTTGGTCCATATATCCAACACGCTTTACCCTATTTGCTTCAAACTTGATGTGTATAATGTAGACACAAGCCAGATGTAGACCTGTGAAAGGATTGTTGATATCTTAGATGCTGTTGCCGTGACAACGCATCAAACTTTAATATTCTTTTTGGATACTTTTGAGATTCTTAGCGCACTTTTGGGGCCCTTAACATGCTCAAAAACTCTTGAAACTTTGCACACGGGTCAGAAACCGCGGCCATCAGGGCCGGGCTGAAGCTGGTACCCGGGCGTGGCAGGGGGGCTCGACAGCGCCCCCTGGAATGGGGTCCGAAAACTTGGTCCATAAATCAAACAGGCTTTACCCGATTTGCTTCAAACTTGATGTGTATAATGTAGACACACGCCAGATTTAGACCTGTGAAAGGATTGTTGATATCTTAGATGCTGTTGCCGTGACAACGCATCAAACTTTAATATTCTTTTTGGATACTTTTGAGACTCTCAGCGCACTTTGGGGGCCCTTAACGTGCTCAAAAACTCTTGAAACTTTGCACACGGGTCAGAACCCGTGGCCATCAGGGCCGGGCTGAAGCTGGTACCCGGGCGTGGCAGGGGGGCTCGACAGTGCCCCCTGGAACGGGGTCCGAAAACTTGGTCCATAAATCAAACACGCTTGAATGTAATAATATGAAACTCGGTACACATATAGATCTCATCGATTCATATATCCTTTGTACTTTTACTTTTTACCCCAGCCCAACAGGAAGTCGGTTATTATGGTTTGTTTGGAAGCGTATGCCCCTGGAATTCGATATACTCCTCCTAGAGAATTCAACCAATCGCCACGAAACTCGGTCAGCATGAAGTCAAGACATTGAGCATGAAAAATTGCCAGGGGATTTTTGATATCTCGAACGGTTTGGCCGTGGCGAGGAAACGAATTTATGGCGAGAAACGTGAAACAGGAAGTGTGTTATAACTTCAGCATACAGTAACTGATCTTGATGAAACTTTAGCAGTGTGTTCGCTGTAAGAGGCCGATCACATGGATGTGACTATTGTGAGTCAAAGTTATAGCGCCACCAACTGGCAGCAGGAAGTGTGTAACTTTCAAAATGCTTTTAAATCACCCTCTTATTTTTACCCGATTTGCTTCAAACTTTATGTGTATAATGTAGACACACGCCAGATGTAGACCTGTGAAAGGATTATTGATATCTTAGATACTGTTGCCGTGACAACGCATCAAACTTTAATATTCTTTTTGGATGCTTTTGAGACTCTTAGCATGCCTGAAATTGCTTAAAATTGCATGAAACTTGACAGACAGATCACATTTATTAGCCAGTAGACATGTGCAAAGTTTCAGAAACGGGCGTGGTGCAGGGGCTCAGTAGCGCCACCTTTTGTGACAAAAGTGTGTGTGTGGGGGGGGTTAGTTTCATCTACAGTTACAAAACTTTTTCAACTTGATGAAAATACTTTAAAGATGCTAAATTGTGAACGGATATTGAATATCTCAAACGGTTTTGCTATGGCGAGGGATTATGTCAAAAAAAGAATCAGGAAATGTCTCATATCTTTCTAAAATGTAATTATACACCATTTATTTTTCTATAAAATTATACTAATATTAGAACTAAACCCATTGTCTTCCTTTTTTTCAATTTAAGATTTATGTTTAAGTTTAAAAACAGCCAGAATGGTTGTTTAGCCAAAAAAATAAAAAAAATTAAAATCATTCATAGTGCTTTACTGCCCTCTTGTGTTCAAAATCAGGTAGGCCAATTGATGCTACTATGGGAATATTTTCCCACCGTGACTCCGCTGGGGGCTTTAAAATCGCTAACTTGAAAGCGAAAGTAACGGACGTCTCCACAAGACGTGCAGCTGTGAGCATTTTCGTTTCATTTTAAAAGAAGCCCCATTTCGGGGGCGGATTTCTTGAATGTATTTTACAAAATCACAATGTTGTGTTTGATTGCGAGTATCCAAAAATTAGTAAACACTTTGCAGTTTGAATGATCTTCTTGAATAAAATGACGGAGTAGCCAATGTTTCCACTGTTCGATCGCGGACGTCCACACGGACATTGATAATGGTGGCGCGTGCAGAGCGCGTGCTTGAATTGTGAGTTCAATAGTCTATTATTTTTCACGGAAAACACAACAACAAAAGAGTATAATGATAGATTCGCTTAAATAGGCGCTTTTACATAAAATAGCCTATTCCGTCATAATCTTTTCAGTCAGCTCTTCACTCTCGTGATTAATGAAATTTGACTCCTGTTGCTGATATTTGCTGCAACTTTCGTTCAGCTCACAATTTAGTAAGCAAACACGCTTCAAATGTGTTTATTTTATTTTTGTGTATATATATGTGTGTATATATATATATATATATATATATTATATATATATATATATATATATAGCTTATGTTTCAAATATGAGTTAATTAACAATCGTTGGAAAGAATGATACTTTTAAACATATCACTAAACCGTCATTAGGTGTCGCCAGGCGACCGTCTTAATGAGCGAGTCATTGATTCATTCGTTCAAACGATTCGTTCGAACGGCTGAGTCATTCATGAATGAGACAGTTATGGATTGGTCGTTGAATCTTTGAGTCAACCGATTTGTTCAAAATGCTGAATCATTCAGTAATGAGAACGCGTTGCTGTGAGATGCTCGATGGTTCTGCTGTGATCTTTGTCGAACTATTTTCGCTGCTGAAACAGAAAAAAAGTCAATATTGCATCTAAAATGTAAGTGATTTGACGTGTGTGTGTGTGTGTGTGTGTGTGATTGTGTCTGTTACAGTGATTGTTTAACCCTTGTTAAAGTTTAGGCTTTGTATTTTTGGATATATATCTTTTTATATATAAAAAAATTGCATACAACCCATATATTTTAAATGTATTGTTTGCTTTAAATTACATTGAGATTTGTATGTTTGGTAATTGAACCTGAATGAATTTTAAATGAATGTGCGATATTTCAGATCATATTTTTGTTTTCCTTAAAATTTGAACTAACACTAACTTTACTCTCATCTGAATGATAGATTATTTATTTATGTCTAAAATAAAAGCACATTTGATTTTTCTTTTTTAATCAATGTAGAATGTGTAACTGAAAAAATAAACAGATTAGGGCTCTGTTCGAGAACAAGAAATGAAAACCAATGCAATATGATGAATGTCCAAAAGATTTTTTTGCTTTTAAACTATGTGTGTCTGTGTGTGTGTGTGTGTGTGTGTGTGTGTGTGTGTGTGTGTGTGTGTAAGAGATTTTGGTTGGGTGACAGTTGTAGTTTACAGTTTGACAAAAGCACAATGTTGTGTTTTATTGCGATTGTACACAAATATAAGTAAACACTTTGTAGTTTGAATAATGTCCTGTATGAACAAAAGGACGGAGTATGTTTTTATGTCTACATTGTTCAATCACGCCTCACACACACACACACACACACAAAAACTATTTTTCTAATCAGATCAGGCAAATATTCTGTCTTGGCACACTTCATATAACTTTCAAACTTGTGTACTTATTTCATGTTTCCATTAAGTCCATGAGACCGTAGGGTGTCTCATTTTTCATTTTAGGTTTCAGAAGGTTGCTCACGCATACTTTGTGGTTGATATGTGCCCTCAATGCACACTTTTGCAGAGCCCACACTGATGCAAGCTCTACAGCACACATCTTCTCAAAGGTCAAAGCGGGGTTACGTTATTGCCCGTCACGCACAGTAACCCTAAAGGCACCGGGGTGGCGGTGCCACCGGCTTGTTTATATATATATATATATATAAACAAGCCGGTGGCACCGCCACCCCGGTGTGCAAAAGTGTGCATATAAATATAGCTGCGAGCAGCGATGAAGGGCCAAAGCCGGCGGCACCGCCACTCCGGTGCCTTTAGGTAATTAAAGGCACCGGGGTTGCGGTGCCACCGGCTTGGGCCCGTAATCGCTGCTCGCAGCTATATTTATTTATTATTATTATTATTTTACTACCTTTTGGGCACTTTTGGGGGCCTTAACGTGCTCGAAAACTCTTGAAACTTTGCACACATCTCAGAACCCGCGGCCATCAGGGCCGGGCTGAAGCTGGTACCCGGGCGTGGCAGGGGGGCTCGACAGCGCCCCCTGGAACGGGGTTTGAACACTTGGTCCATAAATCAAACACGCTTGCATGTAATAATATGAAACTCAGTACACATATAGATCTCATCGGTTCATATATACTTCATGCTCTTACTTTTTACCCCAGCCCAACAGGAAGTCGGCTATTAAGGGTTGTTTGGAAAACACATGCAATGGAATGTGAAATACTCCTCCTAGAGAATTCAAACACACGGCACGAAACTCGGTCAGCATGAAGTCAAGACACTGAGGATGAAAAATTGCCAGGGGATTTTTGATATCTCGAACGGTTTGGCCGTGGCGAGTAAACGAAATTATGGCGAGAAACGTGAAACAGGAAGTGTGTTATAACTACTGCATACATTAACTAATCTTGATGAAACTTCAGCAGTGTGTTCGTTGTAAGAGCCCGATCACATGGATGTGACTATTGTGAGTCAAAGTTATAGCGCCACCAACTGGAAGCAGGAAGTGTGTCACTTTCAAAATGCTTTTAAATCACCCTCTTATTTTTACCCGATTTGCTTCAAACTTCATGTGCATAATGTAGACACACGCCAGATGTAGACCTGTGAAAGGATTATTGATATCTTAGATACTGTTGCCATGGCAATGCATCAAACATTAATATTCCTTTTTTTAAGCTTTTTCATGCTTTTTTATGCTTTCGGGCACTTTTGGGGTTCTTAACGTGCTCGAAAACTCTTGAAACTTTGCACACGGGACAAAACCCGCGGCCATCAGGGCCAGGCTGAAGCTGGTACCCGGGCGTGGCAGGGGGGCTCGACAGCGCCCCCTTGAACGGGTCAGACAATTTGGTCCATATATCCAACACGCTTTACCCTATTTGCTTCAAACTTGATGTGTATAATGTAGACACAAGCCAGATGTAGACCTGTGAAAGGATTGTTGATATCTTAGATGCTGTTGCCGTGACAACGCATCAAACTTTAATATTCTTTTTGGATACTTTTGAGATTCTTAGCGCACTTTTGGGGCCCTTAACGTGCTCAAAAACTCTTGAAACTTTGCACACGGGTCAGAAACCGCGGACATCAGGGCCGGGCTGAAGCTGGTACCCGGGCGTGGCAGGGGGGCTCGACAGCGCCCCCTGGAATGGGGTCCGAAAACTTGGTCCATAAATCAAACAGGCTTTACCCGATTTGCTTCAAACTTGATGTGTATAATGTAGACACACGCCAGATTTAGACCTGTGAAAGGATTGTTGATATCTTAGATGCTGTTGCCGTGACAACGCATCAAACTTTAATATTCTTTTTGGATACTTTTGAGACTCTCAGCGCACTTTGGGGGCCCTTAACGTGCTCAAAAACTCTTGAAACTTTGCACACGGGTCAGAACCCGTGGCCATCAGGGCCGGGCTGAAGCTGGTACCCGGGCGTGGCAGGGGGGCTCGACAGTGCCCCCTGGAACGGGGTCCGAAAACTTGGTCCATAAATCAAACACGCTTGAATGTAATAATATGAAACTCGGTACACATATAGATCTCATCGATTCATATATCCTTTGTACTTTTACTTTTTACCCCAGCCCAACAGGAAGTCGGCTATTATGGTTTGTTTGGAAGCGTATGCCCCTGGAATTCGATATACTCCTCCTAGAGAATTCAACCAATCGCCACGAAACTCGGTCAGCATGAAGTCAAGACATTGAGGATGAAAAGTTGCCAGGGGATTTTTGATATCTCGAACGGTTTGGCTGTGGCGAGGAAACGAATTTATGGCGAATAAAGGAAACAGGAAGTGTGTTATAACTTCTGCATACATTAACTGATCTTGATGAAACTTCAGCAGTGTGTTCGCTGTAAGAGTCCGATCACATGGATGTGACTATTGTGAGTCAAAGTTATAGCGCCACCAACTGGCAGCAGGAAGTGTGTCACTTCCTAAAGGCTTTGAAATCACCCTCTTATTTTTACCCAATTTGCTTCAAACTTTATGTGTATAATGTAGACACACGGCAGATGTAGACCTGAGAAAGGATTATTGATATCTTAGATACTGTTGCCGTGGCAACGCATCAAACTTTATTATTCTTTGTTGATGCTTTTGAGACTCTTAACATACTTGAAATTGCATGAAACCCGACAGACACATCACATTTATTAGACAGTAGACATGTGCAGAGTTTCAGAAACGGGCATGGTGAGAGCAATTAGAGAATAATGTTTAAGTTTAAAAACAGCCAGAATGGTTGTTTAGTCAAAAAAAATTTTTTTCCAAATCATACATAGTGTTATACTGCCCTCTTGTGTTCAAAATCAGGTAAAAAGCGAAAGTAAAATAAGGACGTCTGCACAATTCATTAATAATGGTGCAGAGTAGAGTGAGCTTTTTCAATTAATTCCTATGGAAGTAGGAATGAACTAAACAACGTTCGCTCTGTTCTGCTCGTCCCTCACCGTGGGCGCGCAGAGTTATGAATGCCCGTGCAGCCGTGAGCATTTTAGTTTCATTTTAAAATTAGCGCCATTTCGGGGGACGTATTACTTTAATTTATTTAACAAAAACACAATGTTGTGTTTAATTGCGAGTGTACACAAATATAAGTAAACACTTTGACGTTTGAATGATGTCCTGTATGAAGAAAATGACGGAGTATGTTTCACTGTTCAATCGCGCTGAGCCACCCAGACCCACACACACACACACACACACACACACACACACACACACACACACACACACACACACACACACACACACACACACACACACACACACACACACAAACAATAATAAAACATTCAACCTAACATATACAAATTACACTGCTATGTTGAAATAGTCAGTAGTACAATTTGTATCATTCACAGTAAGCACCGCTCCACTGTGATTTTTCCAAGCACATTTTTGCACAAGTGAAGAGGATGATTTTTTCCGTCGATATTGGAACGTGAGTGAAGTACAAAGCCTGTAATAAAGAATAGTTTAGCATCCAAATACATCGCAAATGTTGCAACATTTAGATTCTAAAGAGAGATTTACGTGAGCCTAACACCACTTACTTTTACTTTTGTTTTAAATTATTTCGTTTTGGCTTTATTATAGTTATTTTTTTATTTGTGTTCTGTTCTGAATATCATTAAATTTAAAGGATTTGTTGTGGAATATTTTGAGTGTATAATCAAATAACACTAAACCGTCACTAGGTGTCGCCAGGCGACCGTCTTAATGAGCGGGTCATTGATTCATTCGTTCAAACGATTCGTTTGAACGACTGAGTCATTCATGAATGAGACAGATGTTTATGGATTGGTCATTGAATCTTTGAGTCAACCAATTTGTTCAAAATGCTGAATCATTCAGTAATGAGAAAACACGTTGCTGTGAGATGCAATGGTTCTGCTGTGATCTTTGTTTAACTATTTTCGCTGCTGAAACAGAAGAACAGTCAATATTGCATCTAAAATGTAAGTGACTTGACACGTGTGTGTGTGTGTGTGTGTGTGTGTGCGTGTGAGTGCGTGCGTGCGTGCGTGTGTGTGTGTGTGTGTGTGTGTGTGTGTGCAATCAATCCCAGGTAAGAGGCATGAATAATGAGAATTGGACTTCTAGGAGTGAGGTTAATATTCCGGAGATGGTTCCCTCGGATTGTGAAAAGGAGGCGGCGCGGGAGTGGCCAGGCATTGCGCTACTTCTGTTTCAAAGTTTAAAACAATGCTAATATCATTTTTTGGAACGATTTCATTACAAATGTTTATTTTATATATTTATAAAATATTATAAAATATAATAACTATGTTTTGTCCTATTAACAAAAGACAGGCAATGTACTATTAACAAATGTTAATAGTTTTTTAAAAGTTAAAATGATACTTTATGCATTTGTTTTGTGTCAGATGATTAACAATATAAATTAAACAAAGCTTAAAACAAACAAAATAATAAAACGAAAACAAAGCTTGAACATTTTATTTAATTGAAAAGCCTTTTTGAAATAAAATGTGTTTTTTTCCCTCTGAAATAGCAAAAGCATCGCACACTTAGCTGTACCTGCTCTAAATAAATAATAGTATTTAAATAAAAATACAAAATCGAAATAAATAAATTATATAAAACAAAATCAAATCAAAGAAAATAAATCTTATTAAAGTTATGCAGGCACACATTTAACAATAATTTTCAAGTGACAAATAAAATCAATCAAAATTCCTTACACATGGAGTTAATCCTGACGATTCCTGAGGCGCCTTTCCTCATGACACTCGCTTTTTTTTTCGAAGATATATTTTCTTTGGTTTGATTTTGTTTTTGTAATAATTTATTTTATTTAGTTCGATTTTGTATTTTTATTGAATTACTCTTTTTTATTTAGAGCAGGTACAGCTAGTGTGTGATGCTTTTGCTATTTCAGAGGAAAACAATAATTTTATTTAATTAATAATTTTTGTTTCAGTCCACCATATAATTATGTTGTGTTTGATCTATGGAAAAAAGTTAGTTGTGAAATGGTTGAATATTAACAAAAGTTAATAGTTTTTTACAAGTTAGAATAATACGATATATATATATATATAAACAAGCCGGTGGCACCGCCACCCCGGTGCCTTTACGGTTACTGTGCATGACGGGCAATATCGTAACTCCGCTTTGACCTTTGAGAAGATGTGTGCTATAGAGCTTGCATTGGTGTGGGCTCTGCAAAAGTGTGTGTGTGTGTGTGTGAGGCGTGATTGAACAATGTAGACATATATATATATATATATATAAAGGCACCGGGGTGGCGGTGCCACCGGCTTGTTTATATATATATATATATATATATATATATATATATATATATATATATATATATATATATATATATATATATATATATATATATATATATATGAATATAGCTGCGAGCAGCGATGAAGGGCCAAAGCCGGCGGCACCGCCACTCCGGTGCCTTTAGGTAACTAAAGGCACCGGGGTTGCGGTGCCACCGGCTTGGGCCCGTAATCGCTGCTCGCAGCTATATTTATTATTATTTTACTACCTTTTGGGCACTTTTGGGGGCCTTAACGTGCTCGAAAACTCTTGAAACTTTGCACACATCTCAGAACCCGCGGCCATCAGGGCCGGGCTGAAGCTGGTACCCGGGCGTGGCAGGGGGGCTCGACAGCGCCCCCTGGAACGGGGTTTGAACACTTGGTCCATAAATCAAACACGCTTGCATGTAATAATATGAAACTCAGTACACATATAGATCTCATCGGTTCATATATACTTCATGCTCTTACTTTTTACCCCAGCCCAACAGGAAGTCGGCTATTAAGGGTTGTTTGGAAAACACATGCAATGGAATGTGAAATACTCCTCCTAGAGAATTCAAACACACGGCACGAAACTCGGTCAGCATGAAGTCAAGACACTGAGGATGAAAAATTGCCAGGGGATTTTTGATATCTCGAACGGTTTGGCCGTGGCGAGTAAACGAAATTATGGCGAGAAACGTGAAACAGGAAGTGTGTTATAACTACTGCATACATTAACTAATCTTGATGAAACTTCAGCAGTGTGTTCGTTGTAAGAGCCCGATCACATGGATGTGACTATTGTGAGTCAAAGTTATAGCGCCACCAACTGGAAGCAGGAAGTGTGTCACTTTCAAAATGCTTTTAAATCACCCTCTTATTTTTACCCGATTTGCTTCAAACTTCATGTGCATAATGTAGACACACGCCAGATGTAGACCTGTGAAAGGATTATTGATATCTTAGATACTGTTGCCATGGCAATGCATCAAACATTAATATTCCTTTTTTTAAGCTTTTTCATGCTTTTTTATGCTTTCGGGCACTTTTGGGGTTCTTAACGTGCTCGAAAACTCTTGAAACTTTGCACACGGGACAAAACCCGCGGCCATCAGGGCCAGGCTGAAGCTGGTACCCGGGCGTGGCAGGGGGGCTCGACAGCGCCCCCTTGAACGGGTCAGACAATTTGGTCCATATATCCAACACGCTTTACCCTATTTGCTTCAAACTTGATGTGTATAATGTAGACACAAGCCAGATGTAGACCTGTGAAAGGATTGTTGATATCTTAGATGCTGTTGCCGTGACAACGCATCAAACTTTAATATTCTTTTTGGATACTTTTGAGATTCTTAGCGCACTTTTGGGGCCCTTAACGTGCTCAAAAACTCTTGAAACTTTGCACACGGGTCAGAAACCGCGGCCATCAGGGCCGGGCTGAAGCTGGTACCCGGGCGTGGCAGGGGGGCTCGACAGCGCCCCCTGGAATGGGGTCCGAAAACTTGGTCCATAAATCAAACAGGCTTTACCCGATTTGCTTCAAACTTGATGTGTATAATGTAGACACACGCCAGATTTAGACCTGTGAAAGGATTGTTGATATCTTAGATGCTGTTGCCGTGACAACGCATCAAACTTTAATATTCTTTTTGGATACTTTTGAGACTCTCAGCGCACTTTGGGGGCCCTTAACGTGCTCAAAAACTCTTGAAACTTTGCACACGGGTCAGAACCCGTGGCCATCAGGGCCGGGCTGAAGCTGGTACCCGGGCGTGGCAGGGGGGCTCGACAGTGCCCCCTGGAACGGGGTCCGAAAACTTGGTCCATAAATCAAACACGCTTGAATGTAATAATATGAAACTCGGTACACATATAGATCTCATCGATTCATATATCCTTTGTACTTTTACTTTTTACCCCAGCCCAACAGGAAGTCGGCTATTATGGTTTGTTTGGAAGCGTATGCCCCTGGAATTCGATATACTCCTCCTAGAGAATTCAACCAATCGCCACGAAACTCGGTCAGCATGAAGTCAAGACATTGAGGATGAAAAGTTGCCAGGGGATTTTTGATATCTCGAACGGTTTGGCTGTGGCGAGGAAACGAATTTATGGCGAATAAAGGAAACAGGAAGTGTGTTATAACTTCTGCATACATTAACTGATCTTGATGAAACTTCAGCAGTGTGTTCGCTGTAAGAGTCCGATCACATGGATGTGACTATTGTGAGTCAAAGTTATAGCGCCACCAACTGGCAGCAGGAAGTGTGTCACTTCCTAAAGGCTTTGAAATCACCCTCTTATTTTTACCCAATTTGCTTCAAACTTTATGTGTATAATGTAGACACACGGCAGATGTAGACCTGAGAAAGGATTATTGATATCTTAGATACTGTTGCCGTGGCAACGCATCAAACTTTATTATTCTTTGTTGATGCTTTTGAGACTCTTAACATACTTGAAATTGCATGAAACCCGACAGACACATCACATTTATTAGACAGTAGACATGTGCAGAGTTTCAGAAACGGGCATGGTGAGAGCAATTAGAGAATAATGTTTAAGTTTAAAAACAGCCAGAATGGTTGTTTAGTCAAAAAAATTTTTTTTACAAATCATACATAGTGTTATACTGCCCTCTTGTGTTCAAAATCAGGTAAAAAGCGAAAGTAAAATAAGGACGTCTGCACAATTCATTAATAATGGTGCAGAGTAGAGTGAGCTTTTTCAATTAATTCCTATGGAAGTAGGAATGAACTAAACAACGTTCGCTCTGTTCTGCTCGTCCCTCACCGTGGGCGCGCAGAGTTATGAATGCCCGTGCAGCCGTGAGCATTTTAGTTTCATTTTAAAATTAGCGCCATTTCGGGGGACGTATTACTTTAATTTATTTAACAAAAACACAATGTTGTGTTTAATTGCGAGTGTACACAAATATAAGTAAACACTTTGACGTTTGAATGATGTCCTGTATGAAGAAAATGACGGAGTATGTTTCACTGTTCAATCGCGCTGAGCCACCCAGACCCCCACACACACACTGACACACACACACACACACACACACACACACACACACACACACACACACACACACACACACACACACACACACACACAACACACACACACACACACACACACAATAATAAAACATTCAACCTAACATATACAAATTACACTGCTATGTTGAAATAGTCAGTAGTACAATTTGTATCATTCACAGTAAGCACCGCTCCACTGTGATTTTTCCAAGCACATTTTTGCACAAGTGAAGAGGATGATTTTTTCCGTCGATATTGGAACGTGAGTGAAGTACAAAGCCTGTAATAAAGAATAGTTTAGCATCCAAATACATCGCAAATGTTGCAACATTTAGATTCTAAAGAGAGATTTACGTGAGCCTAACACCACTTACTTTTACTTTTGTTTTAAATTATTTCTTTTTGGCTTTATTATAGTTATTTTTTTATTTGTGTTCTGTTCTGAATATCATTAAATTTAAAGGATTTGTTGTGGAATATTTTGAGTATATAATCAAATAACACTAAACCGTCACTAGGTGTCGCCAGGCGACCGTCTTAATGAGCGGGTCATTGATTCATTCGTTCAAACGATTCGTTTGAACGACTGAGTCATTCATGAATGAGACAGATGTTTATGGATTGGTCATTGAATCTTTGAGTCAACCAATTTGTTCAAAATGCTGAATCATTCAGTAATGAGAAAACACGTTGCTGTGAGATGCAATGGTTCTGCTGTGATCTTTGTTTAACTATTTTCGCTGCTGAAACAGAAGAACAGTCAATATTGCATCTAAAATGTAAGTGACTTGACACGTGTGTGTGTGTGTGTGTGTGTGTGTGCGTGTGAGTGCGTGCGTGCGTGTGTGTGTGTGTGTGTGTGTGTGTGTGTGTGCAATCAATCCCAGGTAAGAGGCATGAATAATGAGAATTGGACTTCTAGGAGTGAGGTTAATATTCCGGAGATGGTTCCCTCGGATTGTGAAAAGGAGGCGGCGCGGGAGTGGCCAGGCATTGCGCTACTTCTGTTTCAAAGTTTAAAACAATGCTAATATCATTTTTTTGAACGATTTCATTACAAATGTTTATTTTATATATTTATAAAATATTATAAAATATAATAACTATGTTTTGTCCTATTAACAAAAGACAGGCAATGTACTATTAACAAATGTTAATAGTTTTTTAAAAGTTAAAATGATACTTTATGCATTTGTTTTGTGTCAGATGATTAACAATATAAATTAAACAAAGCTTAAAACAAACAAAATAATAAAACGAAAACAAAGCTTGAACATTTTATTTAATTGAAAAGCCTTTTTGAAATAAAATGTGTTTTTTTCCCTCTGAAATAGCAAAAGCATCGCACACTTAGCTGTACCTGCTCTAAATAAATAATAGTATTTAAATAAAAATACAAAATCGAAATAAAAAAATTATATAAAACAAAATCAAATCAAAGAAAATAAATCTTATTAAAGTTATGCAGGCACACATTTAACAATAATTTTCAAGTGACAAATAAAATCAATCAAAATTCCTTACACATGGAGTTAATCCTGACGATTCCTGAGGCGCCTTTCCTCATGACACTCGCTTTTTTTTTCGAAGATATATTTTCTTTGGTTTGATTTTGTTTTTGTAATAATTTATTTTATTTAGTTCGATTTTGTATTTTTATTGAATTACTCTTTTTTATTTAGAGCAGGTACAGCTAGTGTGTGATGCTTTTGCTATTTCAGAGGAAAACAATAATTTTATTTAATTAATAATTTTTGTTTCAGTCCACCATATAATTATGTTGTGTTTGATCTATGGAAAAAAGTTAGTTGTGAAATGGTTGAATATTAACAAAAGTTAATAGTTTTTTACAAGTTAGAATAATACGATATATATATATATATAAACAAGCCGGTGGCACCGCCACCCCCGGTGCCTTTACGGTTACTGTGCATGACGGGCAATATCGTAACTCCGCTTTGACCTTTGAGAAGATGTGTGCTATAGAGCTTGCATTGGTGTGGGCTCTGCAAAAGTGTGTGTGTGTGTGTGAGGCGTGATTGAACAATGTAGACATATATATATATATATATATAAAGGCACCGGGGGTGGCGGTGCCACCGGCTTGTTTATATATATATATATATATATATATATATATATATATGAATATAGCTGCGAGCAGCGATGAAGGGCCAAAGCCGGCGGCACCGCCACTCCGGTGCCTTTAGGTAACTAAAGGCACCGGGGTTGCGGTGCCACCGGCTTGGGCCCGTAATCGCTGCTCGCAGCTATATTTATTATTATTATTATTATTTTACTACCTTTTGGGCACTTTTGGGGGCCTTAACGTGCTCAAAAACTCTTGAAACTTTGCACACGGGTCAGAACCCGCGGCCATCAGGGCCGGGCTGAAGCTGGTACCCGGGCGTGGCAGGGGGGCTCGACAGCGCCCCCTGGAACGGGGTTTGAACACTTGTCCATATATCAAACACGCTTGCATGTAATAATCTGAAACTCGGTACACTTATAGATCTCATCGGGCCAAACAACTTTCGTGCTCTAAGTTTTACGTCAGCCCAACAGGAAGTCGGTTATTATGGGTTGTTTGGAAACTCATTTTCTATATTTTTCTTACGACTATTCGGGCACTTTTGGGGCCCTTAACGTGCTCGAAAACTCTTGAAACTTTGCACACAGGTCAGAACCCGCGGCCATCAGGGCCGGGCTGAAGATGGTACCCGGGCGTGGCAGGGGGGCTCGACAGCGCCCCCTGGAACGGGGTCCGAAAACTTGGTCCATAAATCAAACACACTTGCATGTAATAATATGAAACTCGGTACACATATAGATCTCATCGGTTCATATATACTTCATGCTCTTACTTTTTACCCCATCCCAACAGGAAGTCGGCTATTTAGGGTTGTTTGTTAAACGCATGCAATGGAATTTAAAGTACTTCTCCTAGAGAATTCAAAGAAATGCCACGAAACTCGGTCAGCATGAAGTCAAGACATTGAGGATGAAAAATTGCCAGGGGATTTTTGATATCTCGAACGGTTTGGCCGTGGCGAGGAAACGAATTTATGGCGAGAAACGTGAAACAGCAAGTGTGTTATAACTTCAGCATACATTAGCTGATCTTAACGAAACTTCACCAGTGTGTTCGCTTTAAGAGGCCGATCACATGGATGTGACTATTGTGAGTCAAAGTTATAGCGCCACCAACTGGCAGCAGGAAGTGTGTCACTTTCAAAATGCTTTGAAATCACCCTCTTATTTTAACCCGATTTGCTTCAAACTTCATCTGTATAATGTAAATACACGGCAGATGTAGACCTGTGAAAGGATTATTGATATATTAGATACTGTTGCCGTGGCAACGCATCAAACTTTAATATTCTTTGTTGATGCTTTTGAGACTCTTAACATACTTGAAATAACATGAAACTCGACAGACACATCACATTTATTAGCCAGTAGACATGTGCAAAGTTTCAGAAACGGGCGTGGTGCAGGGGCTCAGTAGCGCCACCTTTTGACAAAAGTGGGGGTGTTAGTTCTATAGTTTTACCTACAATCATAAAACTCGGTACGCATATTGTTCAGATCAAGCCGGACAACTTTCTAATTTACTGTCATTAGCTCAGACCAAGAGGGAGTCAGATATTTTAGTTTGAATGTGGATGTTTCTGAGAATTTTCTCTCCCTCTCTTTCCGTCTCTGTGTGTGAGGGATTTGTCTATTGATTTTAATGCATTTCAAGGTTTCAGGGGATTTTGGGACTCTTAACGTGCTCAAAAACTTTTGAAATTTTGCACACAGGTCAGAACCCACGGCCATCAGGGCCGGGCTGAAGCTGGTACCCGGGCGTGGCAGGGGGGCTCAACAGCGCCCCCTTGAACGGGGTCCGACAATTTGGTCCATATATTCAACACGCTTGCATGAATTAATATGAAACTCAGTACACATATAGATCTCATCGGGCCAAACATTTTACCCCTGGTCAAGTTTTACGCCAGCCCAACAGGAAGTCGGCTATTATGGGTTGTTTGGAAAACGCTTGCTGTGGAATTTGAAGTACTACTCCTAGGCAATTCATTCAATCATCGCCAAACTAGGCGTGCATGAAGTCAAGACATTGAGGATGCTAAATTGCTGACGGATTTTTGATATCTCGAACGGTTTGGCCGTGGCGAGGAAATGAATTTTCATGACTAAAAAAGGACATATAAAGTGTGTTATAACTTAGTTAGATTTACCTACAGTTACAAAACTCAGCTTGTATATTCTTCTCCTCAAGCCAAACAACTTTCTAATTTACAGTCAATAGCTCCAACCCTCAGAAAGTCAGATATTGTGGTTTGAATGTGGATTTCATGAAATGGTATCTCTCTCTGTCACTCTTTGACAGAGAGAGGGCCCCCTCCCATTCTATGTGTGTGTGTGTGTGTGGCTGTCTGTGTGGGGAGGGAGGGGGAGGGAGGGCTGGTGTCTGTGTTTATATGTGTGTGTGTGGCTGGCTGGCTGTTACAGTGACATGATATTAAGCCTTTCATTGCTGTGTGATTTTTCCTGCATTAAAGGATAAAGAAATCTCTAAGGCCTTGTCTTTTTGCATAACAATTTTGTATTTTTTTTAAATTACAAAATATGCACAGAACCAAGATCTTTTAAATGTATAGTTTGCTTTAAATAAAATTAAGATTGTATTGGTAATTGAAGCTGAATGAATTTAAAATGAATGTGCTATATTTCAGAACAATATATTTGTTTTCCTTTAAATTGTAAAACACTAACTTTATTCTCATCTGAATTATAAATAATTTATTCCTGTATAAAATAAAAACACATTTGAATTTTTCTTTTTTAATCAATGTAGAATGTGTAATTGAAAAATAAACAGATTAGGGCTCTGAGGACAATAAATGAAAATCAATGCGATGTGGTGAATGTCCAAAAGATGGCACCCACAGACTGTTTTAAATGGGGTTGGATAAATATTTTTTGCTTTTAGACAGTGTGTGCGTGTGATTTTAGTTTGGTGACAGTTGTAGGTTACAGTTTGACAAGAGTTTATAGTTTGAAAAAAGCACTTTGTTGTGTTTTATTGGACGGAGTATGTTTTTATGTGTAACAGTTCAATCGCACCCGCACCTCACACACACACACACACACACACACACACACACACACACATATTGAAACCTGAGTGAAGTACAAAGCCCATAATAAAGAATAGTTTAGCATCCAAATACATCGCAAATGTTGAAACAGTTTGATTCTAATGAGAGAGTTACGTGGCCAAACACCACTTACTTTCACTTTCGCTTTCAATTATTTCGGTTAATTCTTAATTATAGTTTTTTTGAATTCTTGTTCTGTTCTGAATATCATTAAATTTAAAGAATTGCTTGTGTAATATTTTGAGTGTATCATCAAAACAGAATAATTCTCTCGGTTTAGTGATTCCCTAGTTTTTTTTATTGTTTTCATTGTTCTCAGGTAAGGCAAGTGAGATATATATATATATATATATATATATGTATATATAAAAAAAAAAAATATATATATATATATATATGTATTTTTTATATATATATATATAATTTATAGCAACGCATCAAACTTTATTATTCTTTGTTGATGCTTTTGAGACTCTTAACATACTTGAAATTGCATGAAACCCGACAGACACATCACATTTATTAGACAGTAGACATGTGCAGAGTTTCAGAAACGGGCATGGTGAGAGCAATTAGAGAATAATGTTTAAGTTTAAAAACAGCCAGAATGGTTGTTTAGTCAAAAAAATTTTTTTTTGCCATGGCAACGCATCAAACTTTAATATTCTTTTTGGATGCTTTTGAGACACTTAGCATGCCTGAAATTGCTTAAAATTGCATGAAACTTGACAGACAGATCACATTTACTAGCCAGTAGACATGTGCAAAGTTTCAGAAACGGGCGTGGTGCAGGGGCTCAGTAGCGCCACCTTTTGTGACAAAAGTGTGTGTGGGGGGTTAGTTTCATCTACAGTTACAAAACTTTTTCAACTTGATGAAAATACATTAAAGATGCTAAATTGTGAACGGATATTGAATATCTCAAACGGTTTTGCTATGGCGAGGGATTATGTCAAAAAAAGAATCAGGAAATGTCTCATATCTTTCTAAAATGTAATTATACACCATTTATTTTTCTATAAAATTATACTAATATTAGAACTAAACCCATTGTATTCCTTTTTTTCAATTTAAGATTTATGTTTAAGTTTAAAAACAGCCAGAATGGTTGTTTAGCCAAAAAAAAAAAAAAAAAAAAATCATTCATAGTGCTTTACTGCCCTCTTGTGTTCAAAATCAGGTAGGCCAATTGTATTAAATTGTATATGCTACTATGGGAATATTTTCCCACCGTGACTCCGCTGGGGGCTTTAAAATCGCTAACTTGAAAGCGAAAGTAACGGACGTCTCCACAAGACGTGCAGCTGTGAGCATTTTCGTTTCATTTTAAAAGAAGCCCCATTTCGGGGGCGGATTTCTTGAATGTATTTTACAAAATCACAATGTTGTGTTTGATTGCGAGTATCCAAAAATAAGTAAACACTTTGCAGTTTGAATGATCTTCTTGAATAAAATGACGGAGTAGCCAATGTTTCCACTGTTCGATCGCGGACGTCCACACGGACTGTTGCTGATATTTGCTGCAACTTTCGTTCAGCTCACAATTTAGTAAGCAAACACGCTTCAAATGTGTTTATTTTATTTTTGTGTATATATATGTGTATATATATATATATATATATATATATATATATATATATATATATATATATATATATATATATATATATATATATATATATAGCTTATGTTTCAAATATGAGTTAATTAACAATCGTTGGAAAGAATGATACTTTTAAACATAACACTAAACCGTCATTAGGTGTCGCCAGGCGACCGTCTTAATGAGCGAGTCATTGATTCATTCGTTCAAACGATTCGTTCGAACGGCTGAGTGATTCATGAATGAGACAGATTATGGATTGGTCGTTGAATCTTTGAGTCAACCGATTTGTTCAAAATGCTGAATCATTCAGTAATGAGAACGCGTTGCTGTGAGATGCTCGATGGTTCTGCTGTGATCTTTGTTGAACTATTTTCGCTGCTGAAACAGAAAAAAAGTCAATATTGCATCTAAAATGTAAGTGATTTGACGTGTGTGTGTGTGTGTGTGTGTGTGTGTGTGTGTGTGTGTGTGTGTGTGATTGTGTCTGTTACAGTGATTGTTTAACCCTTGTTAAAGTTTAGGCTTTGTATTTTTGGATATATATCTTTTTATATATAAAAAATTGCATACAACCCATATATTTTAAATGTATTGTTTGCTTTAAATTACATTGAGATTTGTATGTTTGGTAATTGAACCTGAATGAATTTTAAATGAATGTGCGATATTTCAGATCATATTTTTGTTTTCCTTAAAATTTGAACTAACACTAACTTTACTCTCATCTGAATGATAGATTATTTATTTATGTATAAAATAAAAACACATTTGATTTTTCTTTTTTAATCAATGTAGAATGTGTAACTGAAAAAATAAACAGATTAGGGCTCTGTTCGAGAACAAGAAATGAAAACCAATGCAATATGATGAATGTCCAAAAGATTTTTTTGCTTTTAAACTATGTGTGTGTGTGTGTGTGTGTATGTGTGTGTGTGTAAGAGATTTTGGTTGGGTGACAGTTGTAGTTTACAGTTTGACAAAAGCACAATGTTGTGTTTTATTGCGATTGTACACAAATATAAGTAAACACTTTGTAGTTTGAATAATGTCCTGTATGAACAAAAGGACGGAGTATGTTTTTATGTCTACATTGTTCAATCACGCCTCACACACACACACACACACACACACAAAAACTATTTTTCTAATCAGATCAGGCAAATATTCTGTCTTGGCACACTTCATATAACTTTCAAACTTGTGTACTTATTTCATGTGTCCATTAAGTCCATGAGACCGTAGGGTGTCTCATTTTTCATTTTAGGTTTCAGAAGGTTGCTCACGCATACTTTGTGGTTGATATGTGCCCTCAATGCACACTTTTGCAGAGCCCACACTGATGCAAGCTCTACAGCACACATCTTCTCAAAGGTCAAAGCGGGGTTACGTTATTGCCCGTCACGCACAGTAACCCTAAAGGCACCGGGGTGGCGGTGCCACCGGCTTGTTTATATAAATATATAAATATATATATATATATATATATATATATATATATATATATATATATATATATATATATATATATATATATATATATATATATATATAAATATAGCTGCGAGCAGCGATGAAGGGCCAAAGCCGGCGGCACCGCCACTCCGGTGCCTTTACCTAAAGGCACCGGGGTTGCGGTGCCACCGGCTTGGGCCCGTAATCGCTGCTCGCAGCTATATTTTTCTTGTTATTTCCTTACTCTTCTACATAACTTGCACTCATCTTTCTGTTTGTGACCTCTCTTCACTATGTGCTTCCAAATCCCTACTAATACTAACACACGTAAATCAAATGTCACACGTAGGAGGCAACCTGCTTACTTTTCCTGTGTCTTCTAGTATATTACTCTCTTTTCCTATTGGTCTCTGGAAATGCCAGTCTGCTGTGAACAAAGTTTATTTCATTACATCTAATTTTAGTCATTCAGGTCTTAGCCTATTGGCCCTGACTGAGACTGAGATCAGACCAGAGGCCACTGCCAAGTCAAGTCAAGTCACATTTATTTATATAGCGCTTTTTACAATACAGATTTCTTCAAAGCAGCTTTACAGAGATAACAGGAAAATAATGCATCAAAGTTTGTTTACAGAAGAAAATAGTGTCGCAGTCCAGCTTAAGTAAGTTCAGTGATGTTTAATTTTTGTTGTAAAAAAAGTTATTAATTTAGTTTATATATATATATATATATATATATATATATATATATATATATATATTAGTGCTGGGCAACGATTAAAATTTTTTAATCGCGATTAATTGCATGATTTTCTTGCGATTAATCGCATTGTTACGCGCAAACTTTAATAATGAATTCTAAAGTAGTGTATTACTCACTTTTGATTTAAATGTACTGCTATATACACAAAAGTGTAATAACATGTGGTTTGCAAAAACTTTAAACAAATAAGGTGCTTTATACCAGCAGTATTCCATTTACACAGCAATATAATATTTATTGCAAATCTCAACTTAAACATTAATGTAATCAAATAAAATATTAAAACAAAGCTATTTGCCACTGCCAGGGCATTACCTTTTATCTAGCTTGTTAAAACGAGTCCAGTTTTCTTGTTTTTTTTTTCTTAACAGGTATCAACAGGTGTCTTTTAGCAGCAGAAACAGTCTATGTAGTCAGAAGTCATGAGATATAAGTTGACCAACGTTACTTCTCTGATAGTAGCTTAGGTTTGGTCATGCCATGGTTTCCCACGTACACTAAGATTGCATTAAACAGAGGTAAAGCCCAATTTATACTTCTACGTCGAACCAACGTCGTACCCTGACGTGCACCTCTCCAAAAATGTAACAACGCGTCAATTCTACGCGTACCGCAAGCGCTGTGATTGCTAGAACCGCTCCACGGGTTTCACATGCTCCCTCTGCATGTGTAATTGCGCGTCAACGCGGACAACGACGCAGAAGTAAAACCAAGTGTATAGCTAAGAAGTGTATAGCGTAAGTTCGACACAGAAGTATAAATCAGCCTTTTAGATTGAGGTGAATTGGTCGAGCACAAGGTGCAGCGACAAGCGGGTGCGTTCTGTGAAACTGTTGCGGTCATGCTCGCCTCACGCGCTCACCTCACGCACGCACCCGCGCCCGCCCGTTGCCGAAGTTGAATTGTCTAAAAGGACTTTGATTGTCTATAACTTTTTGAACTTTTTTACTCTGGATACAACTGTTATGTCATTGTCCAGCTCAGTTCAGTTCTCATATAATGGTGTCAATGCAGGCAGATCAATAATATTGTTGAATATTAAATTAAATGTCCCCAACTAAGCAAGCCAAAACCCAATGGCAACAAAGGTGAAAAAGGCGACAAAGGTGGAAAAAAAAACCTGCCACACCAGCTGCACTCTCTTTACTAACTTCACTTTCTCACACACCTTTCGCTTGACCGGAAGGGGTGGAGGTACTGGTCTGCTCATCTCCAACGATTGAAAATGTTATCCTTTACCATCTCTGTGTGACAACAGCTCATTTGAATTGCATTCAATTACTATCACCAGTCCTATTAAAAGGGATTGCTTGGCAGTTTCTTGGAGGAGTTGGATGTGCTAATCTCATCCTTCCCTGAGGATGGTACTCCTCTCGTAGTTCTTGGAGACTTCAACCTCCACCTAGAAAAGCCTCAGACTGCTGATTTCCACACTCTGCTTGTAGTGGAGCGGCTAAGTGCTTATGTTTGGCAGAATCGTTCAGTTTATGATACAAGCGTAAAAATTGGCATGAGCAGTCTCCATGGGTCACTTGACAAGAAAATTGTCCGAGCCACTTGAAATTTCAAGATGGCGGCCATTTTTCAAGATGGCCGACACCTTAGTGGAGCAGTTGAGTGATATAGTGGTTTATTTGGTGATACAAGGATGAAAATTGGCATGAGCAGTCTCTGATGGTCACTAGACAATAAGCCACCCAAAACTACTTGAAATTTCAAGATGGCGGCTATTTTTTCAAGATGGCCACCACCTTAGTGGAGCAATTAGGCTTAAAGGATTAGTTCACTTTTAAAAAAACATTTCATCACTGGATCGTTTTTTCCGTTTATTTGAAGTGTAGTTTATGTCAGCTGAATGTGCGGAACACTTTTCAGAGAAGATAAGGCAAAGGCAACGTATTTTAGCACAATTCACACCCAGCGGTAATTCAGGAAAAACAAATCTCCGAATGCTCCACATGAAACTTTAGTCTCCCGACCTTACCATCGTGTCGTTTATTTTGATTAATATGTGCGAGGGAGAGAGAGCAAGACAGCGCTTAGTTTTGAGACGGTGAAGCCATGAAGCCTACTTTCGCCTTGCTCTGAAGAGAGAGAGTGCGCGCGCGCGACCGGGTATCTATCTATCTATCTATCTATCTATCTATCTATCTATCTATCTATCTATCTATCTATCTATCTATCTATCTATCTATCTCTCTCATTCATTTTAACATCCGCCCTGTCAAGCGCAGCGGTTCATCTACATTACCAGAGAGAGAGACAATTTTACTCACGATCAAATACTTTGGCGGTACAAAAATTTGCTCGCTTTGGACGCCGTGCTGGTGCTTGATAAAGGACAAAAGGGACAGTTGTGAGTTCACGGTCTGTAGCCCAGAGCAGAAGCATCGATAAGAGGACTCGTTAACGTTGAGGGCATACAATATCGATGGATCGTAAAACTTAGAACCGGTTCTCGAGTGGAACCGGTTTTCAATTCCCATCCCTACTCCTGGTTATGTCATATTCTCCGAGAACATCGTTCTAAACTCAGGGTTGCAGAGAGGAAGTGGTGCAAATCAAAAGATCCTACTGACCTTGTTCTTTATCTCTACTGCTTAAATTACTATCACAAAAAAATTAACAATTCTTCTGACTCTCGCACGCTTTTCAAAAGCTCCTCCTCTCTTCTCAAACCTCCTCCTCCTTCATCAATCCTAACAGCTGACGATTTTGCCACATTTTTCGTAAATAAAACCACCACCATCAGCGGCCAATTTGCCAAACCACAAACGGACACACACATCTTAACAGCTAACACACACATTCTCCCCTCTGAGGCAGAAGTCTCCAAACTCATCCTTTCCAAATCACCCTACTACCTGTCCACGTGACCCTATTCCCACTCATCTACTTCAAGCCATTTCTTCCTCAGTTGTACCCGCACTCACTCAAATCAACACCTCTCTTCACACTGGTACCTTTCCCACAGCATTTAAGCAGGATCAGGTAACACGACTGCTGAAGAAACCCACAAAATCTGGAAAATTACAGACTGGTATCCCTTCCATTTGTCGCTAAAACACTTGAACGAGTTGAAATCAAACCAGATCTCTGGCTTTCTTACACAGAACAACCTTCTGGACAACAACCAGTCTGGTTTCAAAAGGGGACACTCAACTAAGACTGCCCTGCTCTCGGTTATTGAAGCTCTGGCAAGAGCAGCTTCCAAATCCTCAGTTCTCATCCTGCTAGATGTCTGCAAATTTTAAAAGAGTTAACCACCAGATCCTCCTCTCAACCCTCATGATGAACGGCATCTCAGGAACTGCAATCCAATGATTCAAGTCTTACCTCTCAGGTAGGTCCGTCAGGGTGTCATGGAGGGGTGAGGTGTCTAAGTCGCAACATCTAGCTACTGGGGTGCCTCAGGCCTCAGTGCTTGGACCACAGAGAAAAAAGTATAGCACCATGGTACAATAATACTACGTATGTTTTAAAGAGAGAAACCCGTAATTTAGAGCGTAAATGGAAAAAAAATAATTTAGAGGTCTTTAGAATCGCGTGGAAAGACAGTATGTCACGTTATAAAAAGGCCCTTAAAACGGCCAGGGCTGAGCACCTCAGCAAATTAATAGAAAACAACCGAAATAATCCAAGGTTTTTATTTAATACCGTGGCTAGACTAACAAATAAACAGACGTCGTCTGAACAAAATACCTCGTTACAGTTTAGTAGTAATGATTTCATGAACTTCTTCACCGAGAAAATTGAAAGCATCAGAATCAAAATCGTAAACGTTCAATCTTTACTCGCGCCTTATAATTCAGCCGCAATTATCACCCCGCAAGAACAATTACAATGCTTTACAACCATAGAACAAAAAGAGTTAAATAAACTTATCACTTCATCTAAAACAACAACGTGTTTATTAGATCCTATACCAACTGAACTACTGAAAGAAGTGTTACCTATAGTGGAAGAGCCTCTTCTCAATATTATTAACTCATCTTTATCTTTAGGTCATGTTCCAAGAACGTTCAAGCTGGCTGTTATAAAACCTCTTATTAAGAAACCACATTTAGAACCAAATAACCTAGCAAATTACAGACCCATTTCGAATCTTCCATTTATGTCAAAAACATTAGAAAAAGTTGTGTCCAGTCAACTCGGCTCTTTCTTGCAAGAAAACGACATCTATGAAAAGTTTCAGTCTGGATTCAGGCCACATCATAGCACTGAAACTGCGCTTGTTAGAATCACAAATGATTTACTTTTAGCTTCGGACCAAGGCTGTATCTCAGTACTAGTTTTACTTGATCTTAGTGCTGCGTTCGACACTATAGATCACACAATACTCTTAGATCGACTACAAAATTACACTGGTGTTCAAGGACAAGCATTAAGCTGGTTCAGGTCATACTTATCTGACCGCTACCATTTCGTCTATTTAAATGGAGAAAAATCGATCATAACTTCGGCAAACTATGGAGTGCCGCAGGGATCTGTGTTAGGCCCTTTATTATTCTCAATATATATGCTGCCACTTGGTAATATTCTAAGAAAACATGGAATTAGTTTCCATTGTTATGCTGATGACACTCAAATATATATTTCATCACGGCCAGATGAATACGCTAAATTATCCAAATTGACAGATTGTGTTAAAGATATAAAAGATTGGATGACGCGTAATTTTCTTTTATTAAATCCAGACAAGACAGAGGTAATACTTATCGGTTGTAAAAACCGTCCACAAAACCTTTCACAGCACGACTTTAACATAGTAGGATGCCCTGTTACTTTATCCGCTACAGTAAAAGAGCTGGGTGTTACATTAGACTGCAACTTGTCTTTTGAAAAGCATATTTCATATGTTACAAAAACAGCCTTTTTCCACCTTAGAAACATTGCTAAGCTACGTAACATGCTATCAGTCTCTGATGCAGAAAAGTTAGTTCATGCATTCATGACCTCGAGACTAGATTACTGTAATGCTTTATTAGCTGGTTGTCCTGCATCTTCAATAAACAAGCTACAGTTAGTCCAAAATGCAGCCGCTAGAGTTCTTACTAGATCAAGAAAATATGATCATATAACACCGATTTTATCATCACTTCATTGGTTACCTATAAAGTTCCGTATTAATTACAAGGTATTGCTTTTGACTTATAAAGCTCTAAATGGTTAAGCTCCAGTTTATTTAACGGATCTTCTATCACCCTACAATCCATCGCACTCTTTAAGATCACTAAATTCGAGGCTTCTGGTCATTCCTAGGATATCCAGATCCACCAAAGGAGGCAGAGCATTTTCACATTTAGCTCCGAAGCTCTGGAATAGCCTTACTGATATTGTTCGTTGCTCAGACTCGCTCTCCCAGTTTAAAACTAGACTGAAGACGCATCTATTTAGCCAGGCATTCATATAAATTTATCTTACAGTTACTGTAAATTCGGCCTCTAGTTCATAAACGCCAGAGGAGAACTGGCCCCCGACTGAGCCTGGGTTCTCCCAAGGTTTTTTTTTCTCCATAGGGTCATCTGATGGTGTGCTAGGACACCTTTAGGTCACTGGATGGAGTTTTTCGGTTCCTTGCCACTGTTGCCTTTGGCTTGCTCAGTTGGGGATATTCAAATTAATTAACCAATCATTGATCAGCTCTACCAAACTTGGATGTCTTTTTTTCCAGTAATAAACAAACATTGTTAAGTTGTTTTGATTGATACTGTGAAGCAGCTTTGATACAATCTGTATTGTGAAAAGCGCTATATAAATATATTTGACTTGACTTCTCTTCTCCATCTACATGTCATTGTTTTTCCTATCACTGTTATGCTGACGACACACAACTCTACCTCTCATTTCAACCAGAGGATCTGTCCGTACCTGCTCGCATCTCAGCCTGCCTGACAGACATTTCTTACTGGATGAAGGACCACCACCTTCAACTAAATCTTGTGAAGAAAGAGCTGCTTGTGGTCCCGGCCAACCCAACACTACACTCCTGCAAGAGACTCATTTGGAGACTCTGTTTCCAAGGCAGTTTCCAGAGGCTCTGTCTCGGACAGACAGGCAATGGCCAGACTGTGCGTCTTAGTATAGATCACCAGGCCAGCCTGGTGGCATGTCAGGAGGCATGCTCTCCTGAATAGTGACTGGCTGGGTGTCCCTTGAGTCCCCTAGCCACACTCCCTAGAAGGGACCCCTTCTATTAGGAAGGTGTGATCCTAAGCCTTTGAGCTGGCCCAGATATACCTCCATGAACTGGCAGTTTTTCCTCAGTTCATTAGCTTGGGCTATGCTCGGTTGGGAGTACTGTCACTGACAGCCCAACGTGAACTAGGGTGAGTGGTTTTAGTGTCCTTTGTATTACTGGTTCTGACAGTTGTCACTGCCATTGGGCATGCACTCCCCTCAGTATGGCGGCGTGGGTATTTCGTTCCCCATAACGTCGATGATGTATTGTTGAGTTCCCTTCGAAAGGGAACGTCTCAGGTTACGACTGTAACCTATGTTCCCTGAGAACAGGGAACGAGACAATACGTCTCCCTGCCATACCTCGGGGCCTGCCTGCAACAGTCCCTTCAGACGATAGGATGTTGTCACGGTTTCAAGGCGCCCTTTTTATGCATCCAGATTGAAGCGCTCATCATTCGAGCTGATGATGCGCGGGCTGTCGCCGGTCAACATGATTGCTGTGAGTTGATATTTGATTTCAGACACCTGTCACGCCTGAGGCGTCCCCCATAACGTCGATGACGTATTGTTGAGTTCCCTTCGAAAGGGAACTATGTTGGCATTAGTGGAATTGCACTAGCATGGTTTAAATCATACTTATCTGAGCGTTATCAGTTTGTAGCAGTAAATGAAGAGACGTCAAGTTCAATATGGCTTACCACAAGGCTCAGTACTAGGACCGTTGCTGTTCACTCTGTACATGCTACCATTAGTAGATAAGATTAGGAAACATGGAATTAGCTTTCACTGTTATGCCGATGATTCTGTATTCTGTATTCTTCAAAACGAAACTTATCAATTCGCAAAATTAACGTAATGCATAGCTGATATAAAAAATTGGATGACTAGTAATTTCCTACAATTAAATTCTGAAAAAACAGAGATTCTAATTATTGGATAAAAAACTTCCTCACGTAATAACCTAGAATACTGTCTAACACTTGATGGCTGCTCTGTTAAGTCTTCGTCATCAGTTAGGAACCTGGGTGTGCTCTTTGATACCAATCTTTCATTTTAAAGTCACGCGTCTACTATCTTTAAAACCGCATTTTTCCATCTTAAAAATATATCTAAATTACGCCATATGCTCTCATTGACAAATGCGGAACAATTAGTAAATGCGTTCATGACTAGATTATTGTAATGCTCTAGTCTACTGGGTGGTTGCCCTGCACGCTTTAGTGTTGTAGTCAAGACCACCTAACCCGAGACCAAGACAAGACCAAGACCAGAGTGTATCGAGACCCAGACTTTTAGGGGCCGAGACCAAGACAAGACCAAGAACAGCGCCCCACATTACATGACACAATAAAATGTGAAACATGAACAAAAAGAGCTTCTCAAATTGATCTGTAAAAAATCTTCATATGAATATCGATTACATCAAAAGAACAATCTTAAAAATAATTAGCAACTTCATAAATGTATGTAAAATCTGTGTAAATACTGCATACGAACATGTGTGGGTAAACAATATAAATCAATGGTATTTTGGCCATCACATTTTTCTAATAGGTAAACAAGGAAGTTAAATGATTGATATGGTATGAGCCAGAGAGAGCGTGCTGGTAAAAAGTTACAGCCTATATTTGACCTGCAACTGTAAAGCGGGAGCTGTATGCAGCTGACATTAGCTAAGGTCGATGTAACTTAACATTAGCTACACAGCTTTGTGGCCTGTCTCGTGACATCCCACAAGTTTTCTGTCATCACATAAAACATTTAATCCCTGGATAGTTTTTTTCGTTTATTTAAAGTGTGGTTTATGTCAGCTGAATGTGCGGAACGCTTTTCAGAGAAGATGAGGTATTTTAGCACAATTCACCCAGCAGTAATTCAGGAAAAAATATATCCGAATGCTCCACATGAAACTGTGGTCTTCCGACCTTTTACCATTAGGCTACATCGTGTCGATTTATTTTGATTACTATGTGCCAGGGAGAGAGAGCAAGATAGCGCTTAGGAGGAGACGGTGAAGCCTTTATACATTCGCCTGGCTCCACAGAGAGAGAGAGTGCGCGCGCACGACCGGGGCGTTCTCTCTGCTCGTTCTTCTGATGCGCCCTGTCACACTCGCAGCAGTTCGTCTACATTACTCATCTATCAAATAAGACTATGGCAGGACAAAAATTCGCTTTGGAGCAGGAGCATCGATAAGAGGACTCGTTAACGTTGAGGGCATTCAATATCGATGGTTCATAAAACTTAGAACCGGTTCTCGAGTGGAACTGGTTTTCAATTCCCATCCCTATAATATGTATAACGTTAGCTGATATTAACAAAATCTCTTTGTGTGAGGAGTAACTTTATTTGGTACGAGGCAGATTGCTAACGTTAGCTAGCCAGCTTTGCTAACATCACTTACACATAGCTTACCTTCTTTGTGCTTCCTTTCTAAATGACGATAAAAGTTTGACGTAGCCCCCACCGTCTCTAAAAGCGAAGCACTGCAGAATTTACAAGAAGCTGTATGCTTTCTTCTGGATGTTGTTTTGCAAATATATTCTTTATGATTTTTGTAGCCGAATTTTATTACTGAAGACTTTGCAGACATCTTATCCCGCTCCCAGACAACCACAGATCACTTTCTTGGGAGTGCGAGTAAAAGGGGGCGGGGATGGGTGACAGGCAGCAGTAACAAAAATACATAATTAGCAATGACCAATGAGTCACGTTATTGCTTGGATTTGAATCAGTACGTTTTACATACAATAAAAGCAAGGATGTTAACAAAAAAATTAATATCAATATACTGGCAAATTAGTGATATTTTCACAGTCATGGTCTAGCCTGGTCTTGAAAAAAAATCCCGAGTCCTCATATGTCCGATACGTCCAAGACCGAGACCAAATGCGGTCGAGTCCGAGACGAGACCGAGACCATCAAAAAGTGGTCTCGAGACCGGTCTCGAGTACTACAACACTAGCACGCTTAAAGGTGCAATCAGTAAAAATTGAGTATCTATTAACAGAAATGCAATATGACATCCATAACTGTTTTCAGTGGTGTATAAAGAACTTACTTAATAAACCGTAATGTTTTTATTACCTTAGAATGAGACATTTATATCTACATAACCGCGGGCACCCCCTTCTATGAAGGTCGACATATTGTGACGTCATGTTTTCTACCGTAGCCGACAGCGAACAAACACCGCTACAAAGCGCGTTTCGTCACTACCTTGAAAGAGAAGCAGCAGAATGCTAGAAGCTAGCCATAAACACTGTAGTGACTTTTCCCTTGTCAGTGGTGTAAAATATGTAGTTGGATTGTTTCATGTAACTTAGTTCTTCTCCCTCGCTGTGTTATGGCTTTGCTATGTGGGGATAAATGTGCTGGTTACGTCCGTGAGACAGCTGATAAGTACTCTTGTCATTGACCGTAAAACAGTATGTTACAGGAATCAACAACCCGTCGATCGTGGTCGACAAGTCGATCTTGGAAACATTTTAAGCCGATCGCGAAGAGTTTTCAAAATCAGAGAAAAAAACGCATATTGTGTGTAGTAAATGGTGTCTAGGGATGCGGAGGCGCGCGCGCTGTTACAATCATGTAATTTTTGCCGCGTGCACCTTTGGGCTCATGCGGACGCGTCGAGTTTAAACAAGGCTTTACGCTGTAACCAGCTCAGCCACAGTAACAGCTCATATTTAGCCAGCTAAACTTTTACTACCCTGTTAGAAAAAATGTATAGTTGCATAGTTTCATGTGGTTCTTCTCCCTCGCTGTATTATGGGTTTGCTATGTGGGGAGAAATGGGCTGGTTACGTTTGTGAGACAATAAGCTGATTACTATTACTATATTATATATTAAGACCCTTGATCCTCACCTGACTATGGCTTTGTAAACTTTATCCATGATGTGGTTTATAATGGACTGTGGTACAGAAACAGTGACAATGTTACACACTCTTGGCTTACTCTGCCTATTCTCTGCTGTCTCAGCCGATGATATGTTTGTCCCGTTTTAGCCACTGTAGCTTCTTCGAAAGGAAGGGGTGAGCAGTGGGCTGAGCCCTTAGTGCAACTCGCAACCGAACCGCTAGATGTCGCTAAAAATCACACACTGCACCTTTAATAAACAAACTACAGCTAGTTCAAAACGCACCAGCTCGAGTTCTTACCAGAACCAGGAAGTATGACCATATTAGCCCGGTTCTATCGACACTGTATTAGCTGCCTATTAAACATCGTATAAATTTCAAAATATTGCTGATTACTTACAAAGCACTAAGTGGTTTAGCTCCGCAGTACTTGAGCGAGCTCTTAACGCATTATAGTCCTTCACGTCTATTGCGATCTCAAAGTTCCGGCCAGTTGATAATACCTAGAACATCTAAATCGACTGCTGGCGGTAGATCCTTTTCCTATTTACCAAAACTTTGGAACAGTCTTCCTACCATTGTCCGGGAAGCAGACACACTCAGTTAGTTCAAAGCTAGACTAAAAACACATCTCTTTGACCTAGAATTCACATAATACATTATCGACTTCTATAATTCAAAGTTAGGCAGCATAGATTAGGTCAGCCGGAACTGGGAACACTTCCCTTAAATCCTGATGTACTCTTTACATCATAAGAAGAATGGCATCTACGCTAATTTTAGTGTCTTTGTTTATCCCAAGGTTTTCCCGCAGCCAGCCGTTTCCAGATCTGACGAAGGAACTTCGCCTGGACTCGATGACAACGCAGTGCTGCAGTGCCAACTAGCCTCTCCCTATGGAGGATCCCTATTTTACTCTACAGATAAAGCGCTGTGGAAATTACGGTTCAAGTACCAACCCCGAAGTGATAAAATAAAATTCTGTATCAAAATTTATAGGCAAGACAAGTAGTTTGTTTAGGCATGGTTTGTAGGGAATTACAAACCTGCGCACATATATTCAAACGCACATAACTATAGAATCAATTCTTAAAGGGGTCATATAATGCCATTTTTGTACAAGTTAATATGAACATTTAAAAAACTTTGTAATATACTTTTAATAAAAATTCTCATTAGTATTTTAAGAAAACACTAATTTTACCTGGTCAAAAACAGCTCTGTTTTCAGCACGCCGTTTCAGTGCATGCCTTTAAATGATAATGAGCTTCGCTCACTCCGCTCCCCTCTGTTCTGCGGGCGTTCGGACACAACACACATAGAGTGTTGGCTTGACAACAGTTGAGGGTAACGTTATATTTTGGAGAGAGAATGGCAGCGGGAGTCTCTGAGGACACATCTGTGCAAACGTATCAGTTTGAACCGGAGTCGTACCCGGAACAAGATGACGGCCGCAAAGAAATTCGACAATTGACCCTTCGCTAAGCCATGCCCGAAAACCGCCACTGGCCAATCGTGGCTTAGCAACCGTAACTAGGCCCGGGAGGTCTGTCAAGCTTTCGAGCGAGGGAAACATTCCGACGCGTTGTGCGTATGGATTGTGCAAATCTGATACCCGGTATCCTAAAAGTTTGGACGGTGGGGTGGCATTTTTTTCCTTCCCGAAACCTAAAAGCCAAAGGGGAGAAATGCCGGGCGTGGATCAAGCAGTGTGGGAGACTCATTCACAACTAAATGTCGACAGGATTAACAACAAAAAAAACCCTATTGCTTGGAAATAATGGCGGTTCTTTGTTCATAATGCATATATTTGAACGTAAAATAAGACGATTAATGGCAAGACGGAGGCTCACTGACATACTTTAAAATATATTTCAGCATTTTGTTAATCGACGACCTACCCCTGAGTAACTTTACCCCAATCCGATCGCGGCTCCCCGGTGTTAGATTGATGGATAAGCTTGGATAAGTTTGATTTGTAATTATTAGATTATTTTCACATTTCACTTACCCTGCTGTGCATGAACATAGCTGTTCCTCCATTTGTGCGTTTCACATGTGAATGGTCTGCTAAGGAGGCGGTTGCTTGCGCTGGGACCTAACGTTATAGGCTTTAGCTTCAATTTTGATGAAATTATTCTCTAATCGGTTGCATGTCGTGGATATATCCCTCAAATGCATACTGCAGTCCCATTTGTCTTGCTCTCAGATATTTCACCTGTTCGCCAAAAATGACTCCTTGGGAATGTCTGACACCGGTGCATTCACACTGTAATAGACGTGGCCGTCGCGAAAGCTTGACAGGCGTAGCAACAGTAATTAAGGAGGGCGGGGCTTAGCGAAGGGTCAATTAAGGCTCGAACAGGACGTTTCTGAATGGTTGGTTAACGTAATGTCACTTTGATCTATCTTTGTATGCACTGGCAGGGTAGAGTAGTGAGATACAAACGCTATGTGTTTACTGATGTATAGGCCTACGTTCATTGACAGATTGACGTTACAACTAATGGTCATAAACTTTTTTTCGCGATTTGCAAAGATTAATATAAGGTAATAAAACTTTACACTTACTTCTTCTGGAGGTGCAGAGGGAACATACATAGTTCCTACCGATTCTTTTTTCAGGAGCAGCTTCTTAGCAAAACCAGCTCATACTGACCCTCGTTTATAAAGCAGTCTGGTGAGAAATGATTCGCGCAAACATGAAATCAGTGACGTTGCTCGTGGTAATATTCCTTTCGAAAACAAAACTCAGCCACTGCGTCTTCAGCAGTTCGGATTTAGGAACATCAAAATGACTGCTGTGTTCATTATTACACCGAAGAACAGAACACCACAATCACTTAGACCAGTGTTTCCCAACCCTGTTCCTGGCGGCACACCAACACTGCGCGTATTCTTTGTCTCCCTAATCAAACACACCTGATTGATTAGGGAGAAAAAGAATACGCGCAGTGTTGGTGTGCCGCCAGGAACAGGGTTGGGAAACACTGACTTAGACGCCATTCTGCTCCAGTGTATCGGACTATTGTAATTTTCTCTTGGCAGGTCGTCCAGCTTGCACTGTCAAACCTCTGCAACTGATCCAGAATGCTGCAAATTCAAGGCACTGATGCTTGCCTACAAAACAATCACTGGCTCTGCTCCTTTTAACTCATTACTCCAGACTTACGTGCCATCCAGAAACGTCTCGGGTTATGACTATAACCCTTGTTCCCTGAGAAGGGAACGAGAAACTGCGTCGAGAATCGACACTTTGGGGACGCTCCCTAAGCGTGCGCCTCTGAAGTATGAATGAAACTAATCCAATCCTGATTGGTGTTGCGTCGTGACGTAACATGTGACGGCATACCCGGAAGTATAAAAGTGACGCTGTCACAACACACACTAGCCTCGCGATGAAGCAAGACGCTCCAAGGCCTCAAGGGGCGTGGCAGAACGATGCAGTGTCTCGTTCCCTTCTCAGGGAACAAGGGTTATAGTCATAACCCGAGACGTTCCCTTTCGAGGGAACTCTACACTGCGTCGAGAATCGACACTTTGGGGAACGAGTGCCCACTAGGCCACGCACCGAATAGGCCTGTCCCGGAGTGAAACTGTTTAGGCACTCAGCAAGGACTGAGCACGTGTGCGCCAGGCGTACTAAGAAGGTGGAGACTTTAGAACCTAATAAAAGTATGTGGAGTAGCCCAACCGGCTGCCTCACAGATCTCCTGTAGAGGTACTCCCGAAAGAAGGGCCCTAGAAGAAGCCATGCTTCTAGTTGAGTGAGCCCTTACGGCTAAAGGTGAAGGCAAATCGCGCACCTTGTAAGCCTCAGTAATATCCTGAACAATCCAAAAACTAATAGTTTGCTTGGATGCCGGGAGCCCCTTCTTAGGTGACCCAAAACATACTAATAATTGGTCCGACCTTCTCCAAGAAGAGGACCTCTCACGGTACATGCTCAAAGCTCTGACGGGGCAGAGCAATTAAGCTTCTCTTCTTCTGCCGACACATGAGGTGGAGGATGGAATGCCTGAAGAACTGTAGACCGAGCCGTATTCGATACTTTAGGCACGTAGCCCGGACTCGGGTGCAAAAAAGCTTTACTCTGCCAGGGGCAAACTCCAAGCAAGCTGGTGTACCAGGGCTTGGAGATCTCCCACCCTCTTAAGTGAGGTAATAGCCAAGAGAAATACCACTTTTAGCGTTAAGTCCTTAGGCGAAGCCGACTGCAAAGGTTCGAAGGGGGCCAGGGATAACCCTTCAAGAACTATTGCCAGGTCCCAGGCAGGAACCCTGGACCTGGTTGCCGGTCTCATCCTCCGAGTACCACGGAGAAAACGAATGACCAACTGGTGCCTCCCCAGAGGCCCATCACTTAAAGGCGCATGGAAAGCCGCAATGGCAGCCACGTACACCTTAAGTGTGGAAGGGGAGAGACCCGCAGAAAAACGATTTTGAAGAAAACTCCAGAACTGAAGCCACTGGGCAGTTAACTGGATCTAACTCCTGTTCTCTACACCAAGTGGAAAAGACATTCCACTTGAGGCCATATAATCTCCTAGTAGACGGAGCCCTAGAGCTAAGTATGGTTTCAACCACTCCAGCTGATAGAACAGCATCTAGGTACTGAACCCCCTCAGAGGCCAGACCCACAGCTTCCACAGCTCTGGGTGAGGGTGGAAGACTGTGCCCTCCGCCTGAGACAACAGACCCCTCCTCAGAGGAATCTGCCATGGCGGAGCTATCAGGAGTGATATTATGTCTGAAAACCATACTCGGGTCGGCCACATTGGGGCAACCAGAAGTAGACTGATGCCCTCTTGACGGACCCTCTCCAGGACTCCCGGAAGCAGAGCGATCGGGGGAAATGCGTACAGGCGAAGCCTTGGCCAGGCCTGTACCATGGCATCCAACCCCAGTGGGGCTGGATGTGAGAGGGAGAACCAAAGTGGACAGTGGGACGTCTCTCGAGACGCAAACAGATCCACTTCCAATGGTCCAAACCTCTCCCATACTGACTTCACCACATCTGGATGAAGTCTAAATTCCCCGGGCCTCAGCCCCTGCCTCGACAGGATGTCTGCTCCCTGATTCTGAACCCCCGGAATATACATAGCTCTGATAGAGAGTATTTTCCCCTGGGACCAAAAAATGATCTGACGCGCCAGTCTGCACAGAGGGCGCGATCTGAGTCCCCCTTGTTGGTTCAGATAAGGCACCACAGACGTATTGTCTGATCGTACTAAGACATGGTAACCATTAATGTCTGGGAGGAAGCTCCTTAAAGCCCTGAACACAGCCATCATCTCTAGACAGTTTATGTGCCAAGAATGATGATGGTCCTGCCACAGACCCCTGGCAAAGCGGCCGTCCATGACCGCGCCCCAACCAGTGAGGGAGGCGACTGTCGAAACGGTTTTCCGACGACATGACGCTCCCAGCACTGGCCTGTGGGATAGGAACCAAGGTTTCTTCCAAATTACCAGAGAACGAAGGCATCTGCGCGTAACTCTGACTATACGGAACAGATTTCCCTTGAGGGAAAAAACCCTTGGCTCTCAGCCACCACTGAAGGGGGCCTCATGTGTAGAAGGCCCAAATGTATAATGTTGGATGCCGCTATCATTAGGCCCAGCAGTTTTGAAACTGCTTTACAGTGATGGCCTGGCCTAGCTTTATCCCGGACACCATGGCCAGGATGGATTCGATACGAGCGGGAGACATACGTGCCTGCATTGTAACTGAATTCCATTTCATGCCCAGAAGAGCAGTCTTCTGAGCTGGTTCCAACACATTTTTCTTAGCGTTGAGTCTCAACCCCCGATTCTAATTTTGGCCAAGGACGACATCTCAATGCCGAACTGCCATTTCTCGAGACTGGGCCAATAAGAGCCAGTCGTCGAAGTAATTCAGTATACGGATGCCCTGAAGCCTCAGTGGAGCCAGAGTTACATCCATAAACCTACACATGAACATGCGGGGAGAGAGTGCTAGGCCGAACGGAAGAACCCGATCTAAGAGAACCAGCCTCTCGAGACTGGCCTCTGGTGGTTTCCGAGCACCCTTCTCGACTGCCTGAAGCGGAAGACCGGCAGGCTGTAGTCGATACGGTTTTTGTAACCATAACTGATGCTCGTTTTTTATTTTTCGAGGAAAAACGACGCAGAGTGCGTTCGCTGGAAAATGATGGGGCCCGAAGCGTCATAGACGGCGGGCAATACACATCGTTCCCGGGCCCTGCTGCAAGAACCACATCCGATCCAGCCTCTCGAGACTGGTCTCTGGTGGTTTCCGAGCACCCTTCTCGACTGCCTGAAGCGGAAAACCGGCAGGCTGTAGTCGATACGGTTTTCGTGACCATAACTGATGCTCGTTTTTTATTTCTCGAGGACAGACGATGCAGAGTGCGTTCCCTGGAAAATGATGCGGCCTGAAGCGTCATAGACGGCGGGCAATACACATCATTTCCGGGCCCCGCTGGAAGAACAACATCGGTTGCCCTGCAACTGAGTGGACAGCCCCAACATTTAGATCTACCATGCCAAACCAGTCCTCGGATCTGATTTGGTTTCCGATAATGGAAATTGTAAGCATTTTGAACATGGATCTCCTCAAAGAACAAGTCAATAGCCTTAGATCTAAAATTGGCCTCAGTCCAACATCCTCCTTTGGAACCTAAAAAGTACCGGCTATAACACCTGGACTTTCTATCTGGTAGGGGAGCACTCTCTATGGCCCCTTAACTCCAGTAGAGTCTGTACCTCTTGTTCCATAACCCGAGCCTGTTCTGGAACCCCTGCGGTCGGTACGACCCCAAAAAAGCTGGGAGGTCGGTAACCGAACTGCAGTCCGTACCCATATTTAAAAATATTCAGGACCCATATAGATAATTGGGAGGCGTTGCCATTCTACAAAATCTACTAAGGGAACCAGCCCCTTGGGACCGGCCTCGGGTGTTTCTCGAGCACTATTCTCGACTTCCTGAAGCAGATGACCGGCAGGAAAAAGTCTAGAAAAATGTTGTGACCATAGTCAGTGCCCGGTTGCAAGCTCTTGGGGTGAATGCCACGGTGTGCGTTCGCTGGAAATCGATGTAGCCCGAAACGTCCAAAACGGCGGGACAACATATATAGTTATATATATATATATATATTTATATATATTTATTTTTATATATATATATATATATTTTTTTTTTATTATTTATTTATTCATAAAACCTGTCGACGATTGAAGTTACAGCGTCGGAGAACAGGCCAGAAGGTGATAGCGGAGCGTTCAGCAGAAAATATTTGTCTTCCATTTTTTTATACCAGACAAATTAATCCACTGATGTCTCTCAACCATCATAACTGCTACAATAAGCTATGGTACGTTTAGTGCCATGGTACGCCTGTAAAAATCGTCCCATAACCCGCCCATCTCACACCCACCACATTCAAATAATCATTTAATGAATGTGATAAGATATGAAAAAGAGTGGGGTTTTTCCCAGGAGAGTTTCTATCTCTTTATTTGTAAGATTTGGGGAAAACAGTTAGCCCAGCGCTGAGGTTGTGACCTGTGCTGCAGGAAACGCTCATCAAGCTTGCTTTTCACTTGCGTTCCCTGCTCATCATGTGGCCAGCTGATGTTAAGTCTGGCCACAGCACGAGTCACAACCTCTACCAGCTCCTCATAGCTTTGGCCGTGAACTGGCGCGCCCAAATCACGGTCATCCGCGTCAATGCTGAGCACATCCACTTCCTCGGAAGCAGAGAGTTCAAGCATTGGGACCTGATCGTGGGCAGGAGAAGCCGCGATGCGGGCTCCTGTACCACTCGCAGGGGCTACGGGATCCTCAGACGAAGAATGAGAAAGTGCCGCAGCAGTCTCATTCTCATCTGCAAGATCCCGCTGCGAACCCCGCGATCTAAATCGCTGCGCCGCCTCAACGGACGCGGGACCAGAACCGTGGGGAACGCGAGCCTGACCGTGCTCATCAAAGCACGCCAGCCGAGAGCGCAGCACTCTAATAGGAAGTGCTTCACAGTCTGCACAAACAGCTCCCTCAAGAGCTGCTTGTGCATGCTGCGCTCCCAAACAATTCATACACAAAGCATGTGTGTCCCCACCCGTAATAAAACGAGGGCAAGGATGCACACATCTTTTAAATTGTTTGCTGGCCATTTCTGATCAACTGATTGACAAACAACACCAAATAAGACAGACAGTTTCAACACAGAGCGCTTGCTGAAGAGCGAAAGCTAGTGTGTGTTGTGACAGCGTCACTTTTATACTTCCGGGTATGCCGTCACATGTTACGTCACGACGCAACACCAATCAGGATTGGATTAGTTTCATTCATACTTCAGAGGCGCACGCTTAGGGAGCGTCCCCAAAGTGTCGATTCTCGACGCAGTGTAGAGTTCCCTCGAAAGGGAACTTGCGTTCTGCAAGTGAACGTTGCCTAGTGATGCCGTCTCAGAGGCACAAAATCACTTTCACTGACCTTAATCTTGACTGAACCTTTACCTCCATGCTGGTGGAATGACCTGGAATGAACGGCTGAAGACACATAATACTAACACTTTCTTTTCTCTTCCACTCTATATTTAAATATATATATTTTTTTACATATACTGCGTTAGACTAAACTGGGAAGGGTCGCAGCACTTACATATTGTTGTCCTATTGTGCTCTCCTCATTTGTAAGTCGCTTTAGATAAAAGCTAAATGATTAAATGTAAATACTGAAATAAACTGCTGCAGAAAAAGTTAGGTGCCATGCAAAATCTAACCATTAATTGCATTACTCATCACGAATGTATTGGATTGAAGAGTACATATACTTATTCAAAAATGTAGTCAAGTATAGAGTAAAAGTTGCTAATACCTTTGATTCTCAGTACATTACAAAGTAGCCAAAAAGATACTAAAGTACAGTAACATTACATTTACTCAGATACTTGGTACAGGTACACTACTGCTCATAACTTTTCAATAACATGTGCTCACAGTAGACATAGACAAAAGAATACAATAGCAACAAAAACAGACATTTAGCATGTTCTTCCTGACATGGCCAGTCAAGAGGATTATTTGTTAGACTCATGGGGATGACTCTGGGTCATAACTTTCTTTCTAAATCTTTTTATTAGATCATATCTGGCATTTAGATATGGAGAATAGCAAAGCCATTTTTGTAAGAAATGTTCAGCAAGGACAATTTGCTAATTTGATTATAAGTGACAGTAAAGTAAAAAAAAAAAAAAATTAGTTCAACTTTTGAACTTTCTCATCAATTAAACCTGAAAAAAATGTATCACTGTTTACACAAACGTATTATAAAGTACAACTGTTTTAAACATGGATAATAACAAGATATGTTTATTGAGCACAAATTCAGTATATAAGAATGAGTTCTGAATGACACTAAAGACTGGAGTAATGGCATTGATCTTTGCTGTCAGGAATAAATGGCATTTTAAATTATATTAAAAAATTTCACAATATCATTGTTTTTACTGTATTTTTGATCAAAAATGCAACCTTGGGGAGAATAAGAGACTTTCAAATACATATTACCAACCCCTAACTTTTGAATGACACAGTGTGATTGACAGGCACAATTAGATTTTTTTTAAGGATTATTTTTGGATTAAATTTAGGAGTAAACAAAAACTCACCCAAATCCATTTTGCAAGACATAATTACACTTTATCATTAAAGTGAGAACAAGCAGCATAACAATTGATCATACACACACTGAAAACTACATGAAACCATTCAAAGAGTTCGAATTTAAATTATAGAGAATCATTGCACGAATTTACAGAAAGCTGTAGCATCTATAACAATATACTTAAAAGAACAATCAACAAAACTATTCAAAGTTTACGGCATGTTGATGGATGGATAGTACACAGCAGCATGATTTACCAACCATACGTCTTAGCTGCTGAAGTGACAGAGCTGATCCTGTAAGATGATCTCAAATTGTCTTCAGATTGTAGATTCTCCCTGACTGTTTGTGTGTGTTGCAACCTGTCAAAACACAAGAAATGTGTATCAGGTGCCTTTCCTCAAATTTAGACAATTTTGGTCAATTTGTCCCGCACATTTAGAAGAGGTAGTCTTAATTTATACTTGAATCACTATATATCATGATTCATTATCTACCAAGCCATTAGGTGCCTTACGTTTCTTCTGAGGTGGGGAAATAATGTCACGGTAGATGAAGGGAATGTTAAGTGAGTGGGAACAGAGCATAATGAAAATTAATTTGCATTTACAGAAATAAATCTCCTCGAAGGCCTCGACGGAGCAAATCAGAGCTAGATCTATGTCACAGCCATATTTTAAGCATCTGAGAGGCAGGCCAGGACCTTTCATTAGTCTATTTCAAATGACGTTTTTTTTTTAGATGAGATAATGACAGTTCATACCTCACTTGCTAAATGGTACCATTACCATAAATACCACAAAACATAAGAATGAGAATGCTCTGATAGCGGTTAAAAATATGACCCAAAAGTATCATATTTAGATAACATAATTGCTAATTAATTATTTTCCATTATGCCTACAGTGTGCCTAAGCACAGAATAGAAGATTGCCTCTCTCTCAATCAGTCATTTCAAAAAGGAGACTTTCAAGGTCTTTCTCTTCCTTTATTTGCCGTCTTCACCAGTGAGGGAAATTCTTTTTCTCCAAGAGGCCTTGACATGCCTTCACAAGCTGTTAAAATGAGCCCCTCCTTCATGGCACACTGTTATAGCTTTCACTGTATTACAGCATTCATCTTCCTGCTTTTAGCAGCATAAGGAGAGAGAAGATGTCAACAAGGCCGTGTGCCTCCATCAGTGAGCCAGAACCACATTACACCAAGTCATGGTATTTACCTCCAACCCATACACATTCCCTCATTGAACACATTCAATATTTAGCTCTCTTTACATTTATCTCACCATATACAAGGGGTTGTCGAACATATCCACGTCCGCCTCGCGCTGTATCTGTGAACTATCAGCCTGTGTAAAGGAGGAACAAGAAATAAAGAGACAGCTTAAATGACAAGACACGCTCAGAACTGACTGGAATAACAGTTGACCAAAACACAGATCTATCTGCGCTAGCATGCTGTGAGGTATGAAGGTCGCCTGTGGGTTTGTGCTGTTTTTTATTGATGTCTCTAACTCCTCTGTGTCCTCTTCTCCCACATACTCTATATCTTTCTTCCTGTCACATCTTCAGAATAACTCCTGGTGTGTGGGTGTGTTTAGATTGTTTTTTTTTGCTACAGTGTTTGCACGGCAGCACTATCTTGATATTCCTCAAACATTTTGGATAGGGTTTGTTTTAAACCCCAAGAATTTTCCCCCTTAACAAGGCTGAAACCAATTTTTTTTTTTTCAATTTGCTGAAATTTAAACTTTTAACACCATTTATTTTTGGGGTGTAACGGTACACACATTCATACCAAAAAATTGTTATTGCTTATATTGATGTACTTTGTATACAATTTTATTCCATTTATATCGGGATACTTTGATGTTGCAAACACAACTTAAAAGGACACTGTTCTAAACATGAGACATGCTTTATATTAAGAGCTTCAAACTAACTCATAAGCTGACAGTCCTTTTGCCAGTTGTGTGTTGTTTAATACATTTGAGACCTTTTTCCTATCTTATTCTTTATATCTGTAAATGTTTCCATTTTGCATAAAGGCTCATTCTTCACTGAACGAGCGTCAGCACGCCCATGCGTATTAAACAGGCTAAGTGCAATAATTCTGACTAAAATATGCATTTTTCTAAAATGTATTGCATCTAAAAGTGGAAGGACTTAAAATGTCCTCCACCATTTACAACAGCACCATAAACTGCAGTACGAAGTGTGTTTTGCAGCCATTAGACGTTGTACCAACAAACTTTTTTTATTTTAAGACAGTCAAAAAAAAAGAAGAAGAAAATATGTTTTGTTTTTATCCCTGCTGATCTGAAGTATGACTTTAAAACTGAGGTGCATACCAAACAACCAGTTTGTGTACCACTACAACCCTAATTTATTTGCTGCCCTTGTAAAACCTGCTATTTCCTTCAGAAAAAAAAGTTTTCTATCATATTTAGGCTGGGGTGGTAGGGTTTACGAGAGCTAAATGAGTGCAGGAGCTCATGGTCTTTATCTGACTGATCGGCTGGATTCTCAAAGGTCAGAGTCAATCACACAACCAACAAATCGAGATCATTTCCATGCATCATGTGGTTACTGTGACCTTGGCTAACCTTATCAGGCTCAATGCAGACTGGTTTGGTATCTGCAATGACAGGGGTTGCAGCATCAATTGGCTGGGTCACAACACTCATCTCAGCAGCATAGAGTGGGTTTTCAACACTCTCCTGAAACTCAGAATTAAAAAAAGAAAATGAGCCTAAAAAGTATCTAAATTATTCAATTCACAATTTTAGTCAACATTTGAGGGATAGTTCACCCGAAAGTCGGGGTGAAAACGGGACAGGTAATCAAAATGTATGTGTAAAAAAACAAAAAAGAGCCGTGTAAATGCTCATTTTATATTCCACAAAACAAAATAAGTGCGAGTAAGAGTGGACTGAATTTCAATTTTTGGCGAATTGATTCCTGTAAATCAAGGTTCCTCAAATCCGGTCCTAGAGGGCCACTGCCCTGCAGAGTTTCTCAAACCCTGATCAATACGGTGGTTGAGAGAGAGCTCAACGTGCTGCAACTGAAGAAAACGGAAGCACATAAAAACAATCTTAATCGGTTTAACAACACATGTGGTGTAAATACTCACAACACAGCCAAATACAGAAACGCACTGCAAAAACTCACAACGCACATACAATCATGATGTTAAAATAAACAAAAACCTCACTTTTCTGGTCATCAACAACACCACTAACGAGTAGATATTGAACAATAAGAGGTCCCAGCCAGGTTCATCACTTTTTGCAGTCCCCTTGAAATATTTCCGTGCTATTTGCAGTGCGTTTCTGTATTAGGTGGCGTTGTGAGTGTTGCCAAACTGATGACGTTTTCTTAATTTGCTGGTGTTATTTCTATTTAGATCTCTCTGCCACCATTGATTAAACTCACCTACATGTGTTTTTCTAGTGATCCTGAAGACCTTGATTATAGCTTGCTCAGGTGTGTTTGATCAGGGTGGGAGCTGAACTCTGAGGGGACTGGCTTTTGAGGAACCATGCTCTAAAAACAGATAACATGCAGTAAACTCTTTTAGCCAGAAGAGGTCATACTTTGGCAGGCCCATTCATGACTGCAGTGGCTACAGCGTTAGGGGCAGCAGTAGAACCCTGTCTGTCATCACTGTATGCGGGGTTTTCAAAACTCTTTCCTGTTCCCTCCTCTTCAACTGATGTGCTGGATTCCTGTAATTAACAAAGCCAAAAGCGGAGATATTGACAAGGCAAACAAACTTCAAACTAGCGTAAACCTATTTGATTGTCAACATATTTATGTTCATTTTTAAATATTTCAATTATAGATATCGCTACAATTTTTTAAATCTGTTTCAACCACAACATATAATACATGTAATATAAATCTAAAAATACACTACCGTTCAAAAGTTGGTAGGATTTTATGTTATTGAATAAGTCTCCTAAACCAAGGCTGCATTTATTTTATCAAAAATACAGCAAAATACAGCAATATTCTGAAATATTATTGCAATTTAAAATAACTGTTTTCTATTTTAATATTAGTTTAAAATAAATGTAAATATTTTTAATTATTAAAATTCGCAGCAGGCATTACTCCGATCTTCAGTGTCATGATCCTTGAGAAAACATTCCAATACTTTTTCAGATTCAGGAATCTTTGATGAATAGAAATCTCAAAATAATAGTATTTATTTAAAAAAAAAATTATATATATATATATATTGTAACATTATACATGTCTCTACTCTCACTTTTGATCAATTTAAAGCATCCTTGCTGAATAAAAGTATTAATTAAAAAAAATATAACTGACCCCAAATTTTGAATGTTAGTGTACCGGACATATATATACTGTATATATATATATATATATATATATATATATATATATATATATATATATATATATATATATATATATATATATATACACACATGTATATATATATGCATATAATAAACTATACATGCTTTGGATATGTTTAAAATACACGGCGAGTACAAACCTCTTTAGGAAAGTTGCTCCTGTCATTTTCATTTTCCGGTTGGTTGTTAAAACGTTCAGAGTTACCACCCCTAATTATGTGAAGTAAAACCAAACCAAAGGTTTAATGTGTTAAATACTGCAACTTGATTTAACTGTATTAAAGTGCCCTTATTATGCTATTTTAAAGGTTCCTAATTTTTACATGCATCCAAGGTCAAAAAAAGACCTTTCTCATGATAAATCACCTCATTTCTCAAAGAGTCTGAAAAGGGTTCATTCGAAGATTTGGTCTCTCTAAACCCCTCCTTTCCATGAGACTACTAAGCTCTGATTGGTCAGACGGCACAGTCTGTTTTGTGATTGGTCTACGGCTTACAGCGCATGAATGAAACAAAACGCCTATTACCATATCGGAATTTCAGCTCTGGAGACTTCCTCAGAGCTTGATACGCAGTAATACAAACAATAACGACGCCATTGCTTTTTCCATATCAATTCCAGCGCAATGTATTTCCTCATCATTTGGAAGTGCATGCAAAGTGAACTGTGTCTTCTCAACATGTTGTTAACACAAACCAAACTATTTAGGGCCTCGAGTACAACTACAGTGTTTGAGAGCGGGTCAAAGTAGACGTTGTTCACAGACAACCAATAAAGACTATATGCTGGCATTATGCAAATTTGTTACATTGTTATGTGGGTTTATAACAGGAAGTGAGACTGGAATTGCTGACGGCTAGTTTCAGCAGTTCAGAATCGATTCTTTCTTTTAAGAGACAATAACTGTCTGTTGTGCACATTGATCTTTAAAATTTTGCAGACCTTTTACATTCACAAACTATATTACACACGGCATGAAAAGTAATATTCGAAAAAGAATAATAGGGGCACTTTAAATATGTAATATCTGCATTAATTATTTTCAGACATTGTATTTTCAGACACTTTTTTCATTCTCACCAGAAGCTGGGCCTACTGAAGTTGGATACACTAATAGGCAGATTAATGTTATGCAGCGTGCTCATTATTTTCTCCTTCTTTTTTGCAGAATATATCAAGCAACCCAGGAAAAGAGCCACAACAGCTGTAACTCCAAGAGCAATAGCAACTGAGGATGGACAGAGCGACACAGAAAGGATGTGATTCATTGTGGTTTGTTTGCATAAGAGGACAGCTTGAATTGTTGTTGCACAATAACTTCAATGCTGATATCATGTACTGGCATAAATTTTACCTGAGGTTGTGACTACACCATAAATACTGGTCTCACATAAATCTCCTTTCCATTCAGAGGGGCAACTGTAGGGGCAAATTAAAAGTCAGCATTACCCCATCCATAAGTTTATTAATCCCTGCTTTTATATCTATGAAAGATCTGTCATTATTAGATCACAAGCTTACATGCAGAGCGTTTTATTGTCATCAAAATAACAGGTTCCGCCATTCTTGCACTGGCATGGAGGAGGCATGGTGGGTTCAGGCTCAACCCCTAACAAATCACACAAAACAATAAAAACAGTCGGATGTGAGGGAATGACATATTTAGAGTGAAGTGCCCTCTTATATACTTTATTATTACTGGAAACCAGAGATTGACGTCAGCACTGTTAGTTTCAACACGGTGTTCAGCTACAATGAATTAATTTATGGTCACATCATTAAGCTGACTATAAAGACAGAGATAAAGAGTATAAAAGGCACCTGCGTCACAGTCGGTACTGCTGCCAGGGAAGAAGCTAGTGCCCTCTGGGCAGGCGCAGGTGTAGCCTCCCGGCCTCAGCAGACACAGGTGACTGCATGTGCCCTTACAAGGGTTCTTCACTGTGGACGTGAGACAGTTTACACACATTCAATCCTCTCTATATCTATAACATCACTTTAAGTGACTTCCAACAAAATTACCATCATAACATATTGTATCAGCACAATAAAAGTTAGCTAAAGTTTAACCACATATTGGATTTATAAATAGATCATCATGCAACTCTCACTTTACTGAGGTTACTTACGGGTTATAGAGTTGTACTTCTGCTGCTGGTAGACATTGACCTGTGTGAGCCAAGGTCCCGCTATTAGGAGTCTAGTTTTAGTGCCTTTGCCAAACTTGTCCTGTCGGAACACTTCACCCTTCTCCCGCGTGCTCCAGTACACATGGTCCTCAAACACATTCACACTGAAAGGGTTTCTTACATCTGAGAGGAAAGAAACGTGGTTGGAGACATGAATGCCCCTTGTAAAAAAAGAAGTAAACCTTAGCATACTTTTAAAAAGAGTACTTTTATTACAGAAATAACATACTTTAAATAATATACTCAACTGAAATTAATGTTTTCTTCATGTTAATCACAAATAAATTAAAATATAATTTGAATTGATATTAAATGCAAATTTAGAGTGTTTTTTCCCACCCACTTAAGTATATCATTATATGTAATTTCATCATTTCTTCTATTGTCTTAAATTGTAAAAGTGTACTGCTGAATGTACTGAGAGGCATTTATGGTAAGTTAAATTGTACTTGCATGACGTAAGTTTCAAAAGAAATTACATTTATTTAAATATATTTGTAATTACACATTTGTAATGATGAACGTGCAATTGATTACATTTAAAATATATTCACTTTAAATGTAAAATCAATTACAGCTAAAATGATTTTCGTGAAAGTACTTTACATGTACTTAAGTATGTCAGTCAGCACATTAAAATAAGTGTAAAGCATGATTTAAAGCAACAATAATTTAAAATGTACTTTTAATTTGGCATTATTACAAAGTTCTCTTTTTTAAATTGTACTTAAGTGTGGTAAGAAACAGTTATGAAAGTGTACACTTGAGTGGCCTTTTATTTGAATTATATTATCTGCAAGTACAGTTTTTTTTAAATGTACTTTTAAGATTTGAGGTATGCTACAAGTGCACATTTAAGACAATTAGGTGTAATTTTATTTCACAAGGAGTTTATAAATATCTAGCGGTTTCTACTTAGGACAACTGATTGTTGAATCAATCAAACCCTTACCTATGAAAACTGAAGTTTGTCTGTTCTGTCCATCTGGTAGGATGGACTCAATGCGACTCTCCTTTGCATCTGACCAATAGATTCTGTCACTGTTTGTGAAGTCGATGGACAGGCCTGTAGGCCAACCCAAAGCACTATCCACCAGAACCCTTCTCTCTTGACCATCCAACCAGGAGCCTTCGATACGGGCCGTGTTGCCATTGTCAATCCAATAAAGCATGCTGCACCACAGCATGACAAAACAAAATTCAAACATTGGCATTTAAATGGCGAGCTTGAGGAAATAGTAGTTAAGTAATTTTGGAGATTCAACAAGAATAAAATAATCCAGAGGAAAAATAACAGCATTTGGACTTTGAATAACATGAGGGTGAGTAAATGATAACAGAATATTTTCACTTTGGGGTTAACTGTCCCTTTAAACAGACCACAAGCAAACAGGATGCAAATCTCACCCCAAACGAGGGTTCACGGCCACAGAAGTGGGTTCTTCCAGGTCAGTCTTAATCAGATGCTTCCTGTAACGCCCATCCAACATGGCCACCTCTAGACGTTTGAGCTGTGCATCAGCCCAATACAAATTCCTACATGAATTTTAAAAGCTCATGAGCTGTTACAGACTGATTCATCAACTAGTGTTGCCCAAACTATTAGTTATTATTCAATTTCATTCAGCTTCAGGGGAGAGTTTGAATATTTAGAATATTTTAACAAATATTATTGTAAAATGGGTCCCACTTTATATAAGGTGTCTTTAACTACTATGTACTAACATTTCAATTAATCATTTGATACAATGCACTTACTATGTACATAAATGTTTTTACATTGTACATATATTATTCTAATTACCTGTTATCAATTTGGCGATGTCACTTTGTAAAGAAAGACTATGCGACCGCGCACATATGCATTCAAATGTGGATGCCTATAGACTTAAGATGTAATATGCATGTGCATGCCGTCAATGTTTTCACAGATTCACGTTTTTGAAGTTTACACAGAAACGATAACGGTATAATTTTCACAACTAATTTTCAAAAACGTGCACTTTGAAACCTATTGAAAGCACAATCTTTGTTGAATTAATTTACTATAATCACTGTAAAGCTGCTTTAAAACAATCTGTATTGTTGAACTTGACCGTAAAATGTAATGCGAATGCTTTACCTGCCGACCCAGTCGACTGCAATTCCATAAGGCTTGGTGATGTACTTTATGTCCAGGTCGATGGCAGCAGCAATATTATTATTATGATCATCCACAGCTGGCAGATAAGCTCTTTTAATAGCACCAGGCAATGCACCACTCCCTTCTACTGTAAAATACACCATACCTAAAATACACAAGAGAGGGGACATACCACTAACCATTAATGCATTATTGTATCTCTGAAAGTGATAAAGTATGATTAGGAAGATAAAGATAAATAATGATCAAGGAAGCCCATTGAAAGCACATTTCCACCACAAAGGAACTTTGGTAACATACTTTGGTAAACCTGAATAAATGATGACATAAAAAGTAAAAAATTTGTGTCTTTTTATATCATAATTATGACTATTTCGAAATTTTGACGTGTCATAATTATAACTTTTTGTCTCATTATGAATTACCAAAGCATTATTGTTTTTCTTATGTGGCTGAAATGGGCTAGAGAATACACCATGGGCGTAGTGTAATTTTTAAGGGGCTGAAGCACTAGAATTGAGTATATACTAAGTTTGGTGTTGTTGTTGTCCCAGTCGTAGTCCAGCGCCACAATACGCTCCTCTTCCTGCAAGAAGTCATGGTACTCCTCTGTCTGGAGGTTGTAGCGACGGATGCGGATGTTCTCCGGAAGCAGGAGCAGCGGTTCAGGACCTAAGAAGGAGAAGCTTTAAGATTCTACACATGCTCAGAAATTCCCGTCTTGTTCCCTCCGATTTCTGTCCTACCTTCAGCCTCACACTGATTGCCAGTGCCCACTTTCCTGTAGCCCTGGACACACTCACAGTCATAGCTTCCTTTAGTGTTTTTGCAGGCCTGCGGGCACATGCCATACTCTAAACACTCATCTATATCTGCAGGGAGCAAGAGACACCGACTTAAAGTCAAATGAGGCACTAAAAACAACAAGTAGTAAGGTGGTGATGCATTAAGTGTGGGAGCATACACAGGTGAAACTTTCTATTTACAGACTCTGATATTCATTTAGAAAATTTAAGACTGCCTGCCAAAATGTTCTCCACTGTGAAGAAAATTATGATAAGGTGCTTAATATGTGTGTTTGTGTGTGTCTACCATTGCAGCGGAAGGTGTTATCCGGATCTACGGCATAGCCGCTTCTACAAGAGCAGATGAAGCCAGTGCCGTTCAGGTTTGTACACTCGTGCTGGCATAACTTCTCATCACAGTCGCGGTCGTGGCCAAAATCTAAAAAGAGTCACTCATCATCAATTACCTAATCTTACAAAGTTCCATTATAAGTTACTGATCATATATGGTGATATTTTTTGACTTACTACAGCCCAGTTCATCAGTAAGGTCTCCACAGTTGTCGTTATGGTCACACACGTAAGGCAGGGCCACACAGTGGCCATTAGTGCATTTAAACTCATTGGGCGTGCAGGGTGCGAGAGTGGGTTCCTGACCTAATTGAAAAACACAGTTCTTACTGACATCAATGACCGTTTTCTTAATGAGTATATTTGTTTTGTTTTCCAGTAAACATATACTTTTACTTCAGGAGCAAAATAAACTACCTAACAAAGTTCATTTTAATAAAAATTTGGTAACATTTGTAAACATTAGTTAACTACATTGGTTAACATGAACTAACAATAAAAAAATGTATAATAACATTTACTAATACATTATTCAAATCAAAAGCTGTACTTGTCCACTTATTTAATGGCCCAGAGTTGACATGAACTAACAATGATCATTTGCATTTTTAATTTTATTAAATAATGTTAACTAATATTAATAAATACTGTAACAAATGTATTGCTAGCTCTTAGTTAATGTTAGTTAATGCATTGACTAACGTTAACTAGTTATTAAAATGTCTCTTTATTGGCAAATTGTATTTTATCTTGTTGAGAAAAAAAAGATTTAGGTTTAAGCTTAAACCAAGGGACAACAAGCGGAATGAGAAAAATCTACTTTATTCTAGATATTATTTAATATACTATTTCACATAATAATAATAATAATAATTAATAATACTAATAAATGCTTCTTGAACACCAAATCATCCTACTAGAATGATTTCTAAAGGATCACATGTGGCACTGAAGACTGTAATGGATGCTGAAAATTCATCTTTGCCATCACAGGAATAATACAAAATTATATTTGTATATTTATATTCTATGAATATAAAACAGTTATTATGTGTATAAATATTTGTGGAAAAAATAGTTTGACTTAAGTTGTAGTGAAAAGATATGGGTGAATCTCTTACAGTGGTCCTCCTTTTCGTCACTGCCATCCCCACAGTCATCTTTTTTGTTGCACATGAGACCACTATAAACGCAGTATCCATTGTCACAGCGAAACTTGGCAGGCATTTCACATGTAATGTTCCCTGATCACAAAACAACAGTAAGACAGTGTGACAGTAAGACAGTGTTATCATATTCCTGCCGAAATAACCATCTTAAGCCAACATGAATTTCCAGGTTTAAGTTGTAAGACCTAAGGGCTGGTAATGTACCATAAAGAGACAAATGTATAACAGTAATTGTTTAAGTTATCTGTAAAAAATAGCATAATTTCAGTTTCCTATAATGTCTTACAGCAGAGGCTGAGTTGCTCATCTGAGCGGTCTCCACAGTCGTTGAAGCCGTCACACACCCATTGCTGGTTCACACACAGCTTGTTGTTACACTGGAATTGGTGTGATGGACACCAGCGTCCTCCAGGATATCGAGTTGCTGTTGGGAAAACAAAAAGTACAGAACCATTTCAACATTTCCACTATATGGAATAAGAAGACTTAAAGGTCCATTTATTTCTAGCTCAGCATACTCACGGCAGGTGGACTCATCAGAGAAGTCCAGGCAGTCGGCATAACCATCACATTTCAGAGCTTGTGGGATGCAGTGTCCAGATGTACACTGGAATGTCCCAGGACGACAGGTTCGCAGCTCTATGAAGAAAAAAAAATACTTTCCCATAAATCCCAAAGTGGGTTAATTTTTTTTACTTTAACTTACCGCAGTCCCGCTCGTCAGAATTGTCTCCACAGTCATTGTCATGGTCACAAACCCAAGATCCTGGAATGCACTGCTGGTTGTCACAGCGATACTCGCTCTCAGAGCAAGGTCTGGGTTCTGTGAGCACATAAATAAAAACTGTGAGCTATAAAGACAATGTTAAGGTGACCTACATGTGTAGAAGTAAATGGATGGCCAATGCATTACTCACCACAATTTCTCTCATCAGATCCATCTCCGCAGTCATTGTTCCCATCACAGCGCCAGCGAATGGGCACACAGCGGTGATTATCACAGCGGAAATCTCCCACAGGGTCACAGGTCAGCTCATCTGCATGAAGCAAAATGTGCCGGTTAATTTTCAATACTTTAATTATAATCCCTTTTATGTAATACATCAAAATAAATATTGTTTATTTGTTGAATCATGATAAAGGAACTTTGACAAAAGAGTACAGGCTCTGATATTAGCCTGTTTGGTTATTGTTTATATTTCAAATATAATATTTAAGATCTTATGCAAAAATCATATATATTAATAATGAGGCATTTATATATAGCGCTTTACTATGTACTACTGTACAAAGTGCTTTACAATCATATCAGGGGGTCTCCCATCAACCACCACCAGTGTGCAGCATCCACTTGGATGATGCGACGGCAGCCACAGTACAACAGCGCCAGTGCACTCACCACACACCAGCTATGTGAAGAGGAGAGAGAGTGAGAGAGAGAGCCAATTGAAAAAGCAAGGGGATTATTATTAGGGGGCCATGATTGATAAAGGCCAATTGAGGGAATTTGGCCTGAACACCGGGGTTATAGGATGTGAAGAGAGTTTCAACCAGTATAACAAAGTGTTTATAAAACAAATTGCTTGCCCTACCTTTAAAAGAATATGTTTTTGTTTTGAGTCAGCCTGTCTCGTGCAAATATTTTAAATCATTATATGGGACTTACGGCAGCCCTGCTCATCACTGTTGTCTAGACAGTCATTGGCACCATCACACACAGCCCACAGAGGTATACAGCGATAGTTTGTCTTGCAGGAGAACTCAGTGTCTCCATCACACTTGTGATCAGGACCCACTACAAAAAGAGATGCAGGAAAGAGACAAAAATGTCAAAGGTCAGTTAACACCCAGCTGTTAAAGATAAGCCAATTTTTCCGAAGGGACACTCACTGCACTCATCATACGGTTCATCTGAGTTATCTCCGCAGTCATTCTGTGCATCACACACGTAGCTTGGTGGTATGCAGCGTCCGTTTTTGCATTGAAACTGTCCAGGTTTGCAGGTCTTCTCTGTACAACTGTCGGCTTCCTCATCGCTACCATCTGCACAGTCCTGCACACCATCACAGTGCCAGGATATTGGGATACAGTGCTTATTTTTACACTGGAACTGGTTCTCGGAGCAACGATGGTCACCTGGGTTACAAAGAGGATTTTTAAAAAAATATCAATTGGGATTTCAAAAATGAATGTAAAAATTAAGAACAGGAATCTGCTATGCAGTTCAATTCCCAGATACGATAGTCAACCAAAAACTGCTCTTTTGATACGAACTTAAGAAAACTTAATTTTATTGTTCTATTATAACAATTGCCCCTTTCACACATGCAGTCTTTACTAGTAAATTACCGTTTAGAGATTGTACTTGAAACAGGATCTTTTGAAAAATAACGAAAGCAATTTTATGGTGTGAGAAGTTGTAACATAACTAGTATTAATTACCATTATGATGCTATGTGTGAACAAAGAATAGGTTTAACTGTATGAGCATGTACGAGGGCAGGGAGTACTATTGTAAGAAGTGTGCTTTGGGCCAATCATAATGCTCTATTGAAACCGTTTACAGTATCTCAGCTGCTTTTAATTGTTTTTCTATGTAAACATGCTACACGCACATTGTGCTGTCTTGCGTTCGAGACCCTGCCTTCTTTTCCATTCATCAGCACTGCGGCTCTGTAGTTACTTTTGTGTACTATAGTAACTGCAGTACTATAGTAACTGTTATGCATCTCATGTTTTTAAGAGCAAAACTGTTCCTTGTGATCTTTCCCTTACGCCATCATGATGTTTACTAAAAAACGAAAGCGCTTCTCATCTAGGTGGATAAAGAAAATGAAGCAGCATTTAAAGGTTATTTGGTTTACCGGAACAAATCAATCTGGTTATTTTTACGGATATTTACCAGGTTTAATGTGTGAAAGGGGCTAATGCGGAAACAGTCATGGTTAAGATAAATTAGAATATAAGTGTTGCATACTGCAGAGTGCAGCATCTTCATCAGATCCATCAAAGCAATCATTGTGGCCATCACACAGGAAAAACGGATAGGTGCAGTTCCCATCCTGGCACTGGAACCGTCCAATTGGGCAGTAACGTGGAGGACATGTTTGAGGTTCATCGGAGCCGTCCCCACAGTCTGACTGACCATCACACTTCCACCATATGGGAATGCACCTGGAGACAAAAGGCAGACAGAAAAAAAAGTGAGAGAGTAAGAGCACAAGATCATCAGATTATCTTCCGGTGTGCTGAAAAATCCACATTAAAGTATCACCATAAGAGAACAGATTAACTTACCTCTCATTGTCTCCACAACGGAACTGAGTGCTGGAGCAGTCAGCCACGCACTGGATCTTAAAGCCAATAGCCAGACCAATGAAGTGATCCGGACACTCACATCTGGCCGTTGTCCCTCCCGGGCCAATCAGACACAGGTGACTACAGGTCAGGTGATGGTCATTGCAGGGATTGTCACCTAAGAAAATGTTAATAAAACTTTCAAAAAAACATCATGCAATTAAAGTTATTGGTGAAATGAATTATATATTGTCTTACTGCGTGGCTGTCTGTAAGGGTGATAGATGTGAATGTCATTAGGGCGGTGTGTGTTGTTGCCCATTACTACACGGTTAGCGCCAGTGTACTTGTGGGCTCTCTCTATAGTGTGGGTGTTCCAGTCAGTCCAGTACACCAAATCCTCAAACAGGGTCAGAGCGTAAACATGGGGCATGGAACCTGTTATAGCTCTATGTCGGTTTTGTCCATCCATATCGGCATAACTGTAGGAAAATAGACATTAGAAAGGTAGTTTTTAGGGATGCACAATATATTGGCTTGTCAGTGCATCCCTAATACTTTTGTTATTGTGTTTCAAAATAAATCTGAGCGTGTGGTGAATGTTACCAAAAGAACTTAAAATAAGTATTTTGCATGAAATTGACCAAATTCTTAATACTGTAAGTGTAACCAGATTTGGTTTGGATACATTACAGGACACAACTTACTCAAGGAAATTTAGGTGAGCATCAGCAAAAAAGATTTTGTTGTTGGTGTAGTCGATGGTCAGGGCATGAGGCCACACAAGCTTGGTAGTGATAATAGCTGATGTGTTAGTTCCATCCATGCCAGCCCTGGCAATGAAAGCCGTCCGCCCCCAGTCTGTCCAATATAGCCATCTGACCAGGAATGGAAAATGGCATGTTTACACACATAAAAATAGCAGATGTTCAACTAAACAAATCAAATAAAAATAAATATTTAACTCACCCATATTTAGGGTTAACAGCAACAGCCCGAGGACTGGCAAAGCAGTAAGTAGAGTTGGCATCAACACAACCTTTCAGGAGTTTTTTCCGGTAACGGCCGTCAAGTTCAGAGACATGAATGGCTCCAATAATCCCATCTGCCCAGTACAGCTTTCTGCAAGGAAAAATCCACCCATAGATTTACATTGCCCAGTTGTTTTTAGAATATACTTCAAGTAAATGAGTGAATCAGCTCCTCATTAACCTACCGGCCCACCCAGTCCACAGCCAAGCCTTCTGCTCCATCCAGGTCATTCTGCAATATGACCTCGCTTCCTGTCCTGTCTAAATACATCCTCTCAATGTGCAATGTCCCAAGATCCACCCAGTATAAACGCTTCTCATTGGTATCAAAGTCTAAAGCCACAACGTTTGACAGGCCCTGCAGCACCACCGACAAGGACGAACCATCCGCGGTCAGGTTACGGATGTAGTAGCGGTTGCTGTAGAGGAGGTATGGTGCGATTCCACTGTTCTGACGGCAGGTGCGTCCATCAGGCTCCCGCAGGTATCCCGGAGCACATTTGCAGTAGAAGGAGCCCACACCATTCTCGCACACCTGACTGCAGACTCCCGGTAATTCCTTGCACTCGTCTATGTCCTCACAGGCCTTGCTGTCTGGCATGAGTTTGTAGCCGTCCCTGCAGGAGCAGTAGTAACCCGTCAGTGTGTCTGTGCAGTTCTGAGCACACTGGTGAATGGCTGGGTTACTGCACTCATTTATGCCTGTGGAGGGACAGAAAGGCACATCATTACCTAATTCATCCAGTTAATTAGATTCATTGTAATTGTAAATGTGCTATTTACAAATTAATTGTAATTTATTTGTTTGTATATTTGCAATGACAATATGATCTGTATTTGCATGTGGGCGGAGCTTAAATCAGAAATGTGTCAAAACTAAATAAAAGTCAAGTCATTTCAAATAAATGCTGTTCTTTTTTACTTTCTATTCATTAAAGAATCCCGAAAAACATGCAAATATTAATCACAAAAAATGTCCACAAAAATATGTATGAATCAGCACAAATGCTTTCAACATCGGTAATAATAAATGTTTCCTGAGCACCAAATCAGCATATTAGAATAATTTCGGAAGGATCATGTGACACTGAAGACTGGAGTAATGACTGGAGTAATACATTTTAAATTATAATAATATTTCACAATTTTAATGTTTTACTGTATGTTTTTAAAAAAATCTTTCCGACCACAGTTTTTTGAAAGGTATTGTATTTAAGTATATATATGGGTCAATGACAAATAAGATTTTCAAGATGAAAAAAATATATATTTTAAGCAAAACAGTATTAAAATGCATTTGTATGTCCAAAAAAATGTATGGTGTTGATTCATATTGGTTTTAAAGCATTTTAGGCAGCATTAATTCATTATTAAACAAGATTTCTGATTTTACCACCCAGAAAATGTCAGGTGGTGCGACCATGTATTAATTTAAAATAATATACATTTAATGTACTTAGCACTACTGAGACTTGTAAATATGAATCGTTGTAGTGTCTAAAATGCATGTCACATGGTAAATTTCCTTTCCATTTCCTTATTTATTGCCCTTTTATTCCAAATCATATAAACGGCTGCTTTTCTGTGTTCAAACACTCATTTTTCCATAAGAATTTTTTATGTTTTGTTTTTAACTGTAACAATTTTTTGTATACATTATATAAGGTTTAGAGTTATATTGCTTACTTCATTTTGCAATTGCAGTGGGAATTGAAACATTTAAATGTAAATTTGCTGGTTGCACCACCTGACCATGACCGGTCGCACCACCTGACGTTGTGATCAATAATGATTGATATTCACAAAATAAAAAGAAAGATATGTCAATTAATTTAATTCGGGTTTCAATTGGCTTTTTTATTTTAATCCTCTGACCAATTTATAGTGTATCTCCATCATATAATTAAATTTCATTAACAAGAAAGTGCAAAACAATACAGCATGTTATGAAAACATTTGATCATCTCATCAAGTGAGATATTTCAAGCCTTTATTTGTTATAATTTTGATGATTATGGCTTACAGCTTATGAAAACCCCAACAAAGGCTTGAAATATCTCACTTTGCATGTAATGAGTCTATATTAGTTTCACCTTTTAAGTTGAATTAGTGAAATAAATGAGCTTTTGCACGATATAATTTTTTTTTGAGTTTCACCTGTACTATATCATTTGTAAAATAAATTATTTTACTTTAAATATTGAATAGAATGGGTAGTGGTTTGTTAATTATGTAATGGTCTCTTCTGTAATTCTGTATGACACTGCTATAAAGTATGTATTATTAACAAGTAATAACTGTAATTACCACAAAAAATAACAGAACACCATATTAACTTAAGTTGTAATTTATCTAGATATTTTTACAATGTACTCTGCCCTTGCAACTGGATCACTTTTTAAACAAGCTCTCTGTCGTGCTGTTTTATCCTTGCTTGATAATGACATACACAGTATACAAAAACAAATAAAAATAGATTAATTTAAAGATACAATTGTGTTAGTATCAATGTTGGTTATACAGTCCTTTATTCTTGAAGAATAGGACTTTAAGATGGACAATGTGCTCTTTTATTTGTCACCCATACCATAATAAAACAAAAAATATATATATGCATATGTAGATCACACCTTCAAACAAATTAAAAGCTTTATATATTTATTAAAATGTATTTAATATATTCAAAAACGTGAATTAACATGACTTTTTTTAGTTGGTTTAACTGTAACTCTGGTCGCGACACCTGACATATTGGTCACACCACCTGACATTTCAAACTCAATTCAAATCTAACAGGCATTAACTTGGACACCTATACAAATGTTTGACCATGTGCTCAAGGTTATACATACATTTTCTAAATCCAATACACATTTTTATAATAACAACACATTTTCAAAGTTTTCCAGGGGTCATACCACCTGACATGATCATTTGAATCAACCTCATCATTACTCCAAAATGTCAAATTATCTAATATTTATGGGAGGGTGATTAACCTTGTTACTGCATCAAAGGGGTCCTTTGGGGTCTTCTGTGTGATGTCATATGCTATCACATGGTTTTATTAAAGGAACATTGCATAAAATTGGATTTTTATGTCGGTCGCCCTCCCTGACATTGGTAGAAGTAAATTTTTCGGACAAAAGTTGTTTAAGTAATAGAATAGTTTTGAAATAGGAACGATACACTATTTCCCCTCATTTATAAGGAATTTAACATAAAATCATGCCAAACTATTTGATTATTTGATTTGAAAATTAACCTTTTTATTGCAGTTTTTTTCTCTGCTTGTACGTTCGGACGGTCGCACCACCTGACATTTTTGGTCTTTCAAACACCAAAACTCAAAAAATCTATTGAATTTCAATAAAATGAAGAGGGTTTCTTATAAAGGAGATATTGTAGATCCATTTGATATATGACATGTATTTATTCAAATTCTTTTTAGGAAAATAATGCATTTGGACACAAAAAATACATGTCATGTCATTGACCCATATACACATTTTAATCATGACAACTCTCAAAATAGTTTTAGCATGTTATTAAATATGGTAATGTTAATGTAATTGTCTGCTGATGTTAATTATTGCTGCTGCAGTGCAAATTTGGACTTGTTACTGCCAATAGATACACAGACACGCTGCTGTATGCATGTAAGCTATGCTGCTGCATATAGACATATATAAATACCATAGCAGATCTAGGCAGGTGGAGCTGGCGGGTTTTCACATTTTTGACATATTGGCTTTTAAGGGATACTCCACCCAAAAATGAAAATTCTGTCATCATTTACTCACCCTCAAGTTGTTGCAAACCTGTATGAGTTTCTTTCTTCTGCTGAACACAAAGGAAGATATTTTGAAGAACGATTGGAACTTTGGCACCATTGACTTCCATAGTATTTTTTTTTTCTACTATGGAAGTCAATGGTGCCAAACAACTGTTTGGTTCCAATCGTTCTTCAGAATATCTTCCTTTGTGTTCAGTAGAAGAAAGAAACTCATACAGGTTTGCAACAACTTGAGGGTGAGTAAATGATGACAGAATTTTCAGAGTATCCCTTTAAAGACTCATCATTGCAATGTAATTTTAGATATACTCATTAATATTTTGCTTTAACCTTGTGTTTGTTGAATAATCAGCCAAACAATTTTTTTCTACTATTCAACGGAATTCATTATTCATAAATAATTTATTTGCTGTTTCAGGCACATTACTAAAATTAGCCTTTCCCCAAACACGAAGTGGTGTCTTACCGCAGCCCTTCTCATCACTGTTGTCAGAGCAGTCCCTCTGCTGGTTGCAGACATTATGGATGTCAATGCACTCCCCAGAATTGCACATGAATTGTCCAGGTGCACAGGTGGGTTCTGGGCTCCTGCACAAGCCCTCGAGTTCATCAGAGCCATCCTGGCAGTCTGTATAACCATCACATGCATACGTTGATGGGATACACACTCCATTCTGGCAGGTGAACTCCCGGCTGGAGCAGGTGCCATAGATGCAGCCGATCTCATCACTGCTATCCCCACAGTCATTCACACGGTCACAGCTGAGGAGTTTTACACACACAGTATATATTTTATGAATATTTTGAGTAGCATTTGATTTGATGTGCATTGTTGGGTACTGCCGGAGAGTAAAGACTCACTGGAAGGGCACCAGTATGCAGCGACCATTGGCGCAAGCAAACTCGTTCATGTGGCATGTGCGGTTGGGGCAGTTGTGCAGCTCATCTGCAGCATCTGCGCAGTCCTTCTCACCATCGCACACATAACTCAATGGAATACAGCGAGGAGAGCCTTGGTACCAAGTGGGGCATGTGAAATCAATGGGGTTGCAAGTCCTTGATCCTGAAATTCAAAATACAAGTCAGACTAACAAGTAACAAGTGCACAGACTTGCTGGTTTATACAATCTTCAATGACAGGCCTTACCGCACTGTAGTTCCTGTGCCTCATCACTGTTGTCTCCACAGTCGTTATTGCCATCACATACCCACTTTTCCAGAATGCAGTTTCCATTCGCACAGCTGAACTGCTGAGGGTTACATGTATAAACCTGATCCTCTGTGTAAAGAGACAAAGAGAGTATTAGATAGTGATTCCAAGCTCTGCTTTGCAGAGAGAAGAGGGGTTCGACATGTACCGCAGGTGGGTGGCTCATCTGTGTCATCCAAACAATCTGGGATGCGATCACACACCCATGACTGGGGAATACACTTCCCGTTATCACAGCGGAACTCGTCTGCAGAGCAGGTCCGGCCAGCTGTTGACCAATAGCAGTACAGGACATGACTTTGAGGACATGCAAGAGTATTTTTTTTATATTAAAGGGACATTTCACTCAAACATAAAAATTCTGTCATGAAGGGCATCTGCAGGCAACATCTAAAAGATGAGACCCTGTAACTCACCACAGAAGAGTGGATTTTCATCACTGTTGTCCCCACAGTTGTTAAAACCATCACATAGGCTACTCGAAGAAATGCAGATGTTGGTGGTGTCACATTTTACTAAGCCAGGCGCACAGGTTCTGTCAGCTAATAAATCAAATAAATATGATTGTTCTTTGTCCAGAAATTGCCCACTTCACATTTAATATCATACCAGTTAAAGAGTAGCACGTGCGGGGCTTAACATCAACGATTTTTTTAATTCAAAAGGGAAGAATGGTAGAAAATGATATGCAAATGTAGAAGTTGGTGTCAATGACCCAGTGTTATTATTGTTAACTCAAACTAAACTCAACTATTAAAAATCATTTTCACTAAAAAAATGTAAGTAAAAATTTTAAACTTGAAAAACTTAAATAAAATGAGTTTAGGTTGAAGTACTAAAATTACTAAAACTAAAGCGAAAAAGACATTAAAAAACTATGACAAAAGAATGTAACAAAAAAATTTGTTTAAAAAAAGCACATAACAGAATTACTAAAAATTTAAATTAAAACTGAAAATCTAAAAACAAAGGCTAATTCATAATATTAATAGATACTATAACAGTATATAAAAAATACTAAAATAACACCACACTCACGGCAGTTAACTTCATCCGTAGTGCCGTTGTCTCGGCAGTCATTGAATCCATCACACACGAAAGCCGCACTGATGCAGCGTCCGTTAGCACAGGTAAACTCTGTGGTAGGGTTACAGGTTGGGAAGGGACAGCCATGCTCGTCACTGTTATCTCCACAGTCATTTGTGTAGTCGCACACATAGTATAGAGGCACACAGCCTCCGTTATCACAGGTGAATTCCGTAGGTGAGCAGGTGTGGAAAGCTGTAGAATGTAGAATTCAAGTATAAAGAAAAACAATTATGCAAAACTAAATTAAACTATTTTTTAAATTGCTACGGTCACTTACCACACACTCTCTCAAGCTCATCTGAGCCATCCAAGCAGTCCCTGTAGCCATTACACTTCCAGCGCTGGAACAAACAGCTTCCGTCCAGACAGGTGAACTGATCCGCATGGCACCGCTGCCCATTGTCGAGGATGCAGTCTTTCCCATCATTGGCCAGATACCAGTTACCAGTGCTGGGACACTGACACTCTGGACCAGATGGACCTGAGAAAGTGATAAACGAGAGACAATAGATGTATACGTTTCTCAAAAAAGAGAAAAAATTAAAATAAACAAACACACTAGAATTTGGGTCCAAAAGTCTGAGAGTAGATAAAAATAGTTCCATGTTGCAATCATATATAGTAGGTATCGTCTGACTGTATGTACAAAAATGTATGTCACAAATTGTCTTATTTGATTAGTGAGAATCTGAAATATTTAAAATTAATTTTCAGTTATAACATTTCATTGTTATATATAACATGCACACTTGGCATGGGACACCAGACCGACCTGGGACACAAACATGGCTGCATCCTCCATTGAACAGCTGGCAAGGACTCAAGCAATTCTCCTGCCTACTGGCCGAGAAGACGTGGATGTCATTGGGTCTATATTGGAGATCAGTGGCAATTATAGTCAGGCCAGAACCGTCATCCTTGTTGGCGCGGTACACAATCCTTGTGTTCCAGTCAGTCCAGTAGATATCCTGTTGGAACACGGTTACAGCAAACGGGTACTGTGTCTGACTAAGAATGACCTCCCTGTTTTCTCCAGTCAAAGAGGCACGCTCAATCTTATCCCTGTGAGTGAGAGAGTGAAACAGTTTTATCAGCTGAATGTTTCTCATCTGTCTGCACTAAATATGATGCAAAATGACTAGTAGGTGAGTATAAACTCACAGTGTTGCATCAGCCCAGTACAGTAGTCGTTCCTCGTAATCCAAAGACAGAGCATTGGGCTGAGAAAGACTTTTGTTTACGATAGGGACCCGGAAGTTTCCACCAAGTGTGGCTCGTTCAATTTTAGCAGGGGATCCCCAGTCAGTCCAGTACAGGTATCTAGTGATGAAAATATATTTTTTAAACTAATCTGGCTGGAACTATCTGAACCAGTCTTTAAACCCTGGGGGCTTTCACACTTGTCATTTTGAAAGGGGGTTAACACTGGCTTGTGGTTCCAAATGTATAAGGTGCAAACAACCAATTACATACTGAACAAATTAAATATTCATAAATATGCATGGGCTGTTTTTCATTTCAGCATTTAAGGGCAAAATCTAAATTGTCAAAATCATGGAAAACACAACAATTGAAGTAAAAAATGGGTTATTCCTACAGTTAAATTACAAAATGTCTATTCAGGACAAGCTGGATCATATAAACCATATATTTAACCATATAACCATAAACTGAATATATAAACCAAATTAATGTGCAAGAGTGAGATGAGGAATTATAAAATTACAAATACAAATAAAAATGTCAACAAGTTTACAAATGTACAGTGTGAAACCATAAAAATTGAGTACAGAATTAAAGGCCAAAGTGTACTTTTTTACGTGTACACTAGGGTATGTGCACAGTGCATGTGACCTAAATTTCATCATCAGCCATGCACATGCCAGATACTCTCTATGCTCAAATCGTACATGCTTCTTGAATTTTTTTTTTACTCGTCAGTTTGTGCAGAAGGTGGGCAACACTACACTGGCCCGTTGTTTCACAGATGAAAAATAAAGGAATGAGATGTAACAACAATAACCTGGATAGGATATGGCAACAACAATAGATGCCTGTGATGATGAAACCATGTGAAAGGTAATTAAGAGATACCCAAAACTCCAGTTTAAACAAGCACAAATTCATTGGTCATACCTTCTGAAGAGAAATAGCGGAGACACTGGCAAGAATGAAATTCGGTTTTACGCATATGCTAAGCATTTGCATCAAAACTAAAGTATATTTTACCCAAGGTAAAGAAAAAAATGTGAAACATGGAAAAAGATAACCCAGGGTTTAGATAACGATTTTAAATGTGAAAAGCCCTAAAGTGTTTTTACCCATAGCAGGGATCCACCACAATAGCTCTGGGGCGGTCGCCATGTGCGATGAAGGAACGATTTTGGCCATCTATTCCCATAGACTGCACACTCCGATTGTAATAATCGGTGAAATAAAGACGCTTGTGGATCCAATCGTAGGCCAGACCTTCAGGATCATCCAGATCTAACAGATTAGAAGAAAGCAGAGAACTCTTTAACATTGTTATTGGCTGTTTTCTGCTTATTCATTTAGAGAATGTTAAAGCATCAGACTGTACCGCTGGCTATGGTGATTGGTGGGATAGTGCTGCTGGTGGTTGTGATGTATCCTATTTTACTCCTGCCTAAACCCCCATACTGGGTGAAGAACACTCTCTTGTCTTGGAAGTCAAACTCTGTGGCTAAAACACCGTAGCCCAGGTTAAAGGTAGGAAATGGTGCACTGTGGTCCTCTGGGTCCAGCCTCATGCTGTTCACGGTGTAATCCGTGGTGAAGATTAGGTACTCATCCAGCCCGAAGCCACACGAGACTCCATTGCTGAGCAAAGAGCCATGGGCACAGCCGCATTTGGGCTGCTGCTGCTCAGGCATTGCAAAACAAAACTGTTGGCAGCGCCCGTTGTCCTCATGGCACGGGTTGAAGCCCACCAGGTTGGCAGAAGTGGGCTGAACATGCAAGTCAAACACTCCAACATCTGTCAGATCCTCAATGCCATCTCGGATCACCTCAGGTGTGTCTGTATTCCCAGGAAGCTTGCTAGCCTGAAAGAGTTTGCCCAGCTTGCGATCGATCCACAGCATGTACTCGCCAAAGATGGTGACACTGTATGGCGCGGGGTAGCGACTACCGTAGCGCACAATCTGCCGCTGAGAACCATCAGCCGCCATGCGAGATATCATATCCAGAGTATCGTCAACCCAGTACAGGAAATCATTGGTGTAGTCGATCGTAAGGCCTCGTGGGGATGACAGGCTCTCAGAGGCAAGAACTGTCCGATTGGTACCATCCAAAAGTGCGCTCTCGATCTTAGGTGTCTGGCCAGCATCAGTCCAGAAGAGGAGACGCAATTTGGGGCTGACGGCAAGATCTACGGGACGATCCACTGAACTCTTCAGCAGGGTCAGTTGAACACTTGTGTTCAGACGTAACACCTCAATGTATGTCTGAGAGGGGAATGCATTAGTGAAGTACAAGTTTCCTGACATAAAAAAAAACAAGGATCAGACCGATATATACAAACAAACACATAAAGCTATTTTCACAGTATACATGGTGTCACTTCATTTTCACAGTAATTTACCCGCGATCCAATCTACTGCCAAACCCTGAATCCTTCCAGTGCCCAACTGACTGATGACAGTAGAATAGCGTGAGCCATCTGTCTTAGTCCTGTAAATGCCTCTGTAGGATGAGTAAGTGCTGTTATCAGTCCAGTACAGGAATCCAGAGGCAATGTGCATGTCCAGCTTGTCAATAATTGAGTAAGTACCTACAGAATAAAAGCACATTTAAGTTAATAATTTTTATTTATTATTTATTTATATTTAAGTATTATTCTATTTAATTTATTATTAGTGATACATTATCTTATAGAAAATATATTGATAAAAAGAAAACACATTTTATGTATTTATATTTGAATATTATTTTATTAGTATTACTAATACTATTATTATTATTATTTTATTAATTGTACTTTATTTATCATTATTTATTTACATTTTATTTACATTTTTTTCTCGCACTTTCTGAAGTGTCTAATATTTTTATTTTATTTTTAAGAATAGATATTACCATTAATATTGCCATTAACCATTAAGTTATGTTGCCAGGGTTTTCAAAACTTCCTCTCTAATGAGAATTAAACTTCTTAGCATATTGTAACCAATACTCACTTGCTCCTACAGGAACCATGGCCTCAGAGTGGTCAGAGCTGTTGATGTGGAATCCTCTAATAAATTTGGAAGAGGACACTATAGCATAAGAGTCATACTGCTCGCACTGAGACCCATCCTGAGATGGGATAAAACCTGTGGTGCAGGCGCATGTCTTCTGTCCATTAGGTTTAGGCAGACACAGGTGGGGACAGCCTCCGTTGTTTGTACTGCAAGCATTGGTAGTGCCAGCAGAGTCTGGATTTAATGGATTGTGGGTGAACATGAATGATTTTTAGAAAAGGAAAAAAATCCAGAGGATTACACTGGTCTTATATTGCATTATTAAATGTATTATTTTGTTTTTGAAAAGAATACTTGTTTCTCATTGGTCAATACTGGGATTTAGATGTTCAATATTGTTTAATAAATGCTAGACTGAATATTGGACCACTGTCCAATATTGCTACTTTCAATTATGTTGTATCACTCCGGGGTCGCTCTTTTTTCATACCAACAAAAGTCATTGTATTATTATCCTTTACTTCAAATAAAGAGCAAATTGAATTGCTTCACTCACTGTCTCTGGCATGCACTTTCAGTGCTCGCACCCCAGACATGCCGCTCCTCATCACCACCATGTCTGCGCCGGTGCTCTTTTCCACTCTCTCAATGACCTCATAGTCAAGGTCAGTGTAGTAGAGGTAATTTTGGTAGACAGTGATGCCCCAGGGATGAGACAGGCCACTCACGGTAGTCACCCTACTCGCACCATCCATGGCTCCACACTCAATCTGCCGATCAAAGAGAAATACCAAAACCAGGAATATAATGCAAGTGCATAATGAATTATTTCTGCATGTGGATTTATGAGCAAGTAATGTCTCACCATCCCAGTTTGAGGGACACCCCAGTAGATCTTCCTGGCCTCTATGTCTGCAGCGATAAACTCAACGCCGCCCAAGTTACCAGTGTAGAGGTTTCTGAGGTTCCCACCATCCATGTCTGCACTTGCCACCTTTGGTGGAACTCCACTGTCTGAACCTCTGTCTGTCCAGAACAGTGTCCTGCATGGGTGAGAGGATGATGACAGTACATTAATAACTAAAGAATAAGTACAGGACAAATGTCTACTAGTCACAAAAAGTGTTTACCCCCTGGCTGGATCAAGAGCTATTCCTATTGGCTCTCCAGCTCCTTCTGGTTTCCCTGTGTTTGTGATGACAGTCTTCCTGTAATGTTGAGATCCATCAACCCTGATGACCTTTTGGGGGGAGAAGAGCAAAAAAATAATCATAATAATAATAATAATACATGAAATAATTAATTAAATTACATATTAAGGTCACACTTTATATTAGGTGTCCTTAACTACTATGTACTTACATAAAAAATAAGTACAATGAAGTTATTGTGTTGATGTTTTATTGCAAAACACTTGCCATTGAGATGGAATATGGGTAAGGTTAGGACAGGTTTGATGGTATGGGTAGGTTTAAGGGTGGGTTAAGGGGTAATGGAAGGGTCAACAGAGTAATTATAGATGTAATTACAGAGTTTAATTATAGATGTAATTACAGAGTTTAATGACAGCTGTAATTACATGCAGGTATTTTTTAAAATATAAGTACATTGTAAAAACGTGTATGTACACAATTAGTGCATTGTATCAAATGATTAATTAAAATGTTAGTACATAGTACTTATAGACACCTAATATAAAGTGGGACCCAATTTAATTCAATAAATTGATATGTATGATATAATATGCTGATGTGTGTTACTGATCTTAAGAAATGATGATGTTCACCTCAATGGCCTTAACGGAGGGATTAGTGTAGTACATGATTCGTGTAATCCAATCAAAGGCAAGACCGGAGGGGGAACCAATGATAGCAGCTGGTGCAAACTGAGTTCGATTGGCTCCATCTGTCTTGCTTCTATAAATTGAACCCTAGGGGAAAAATTCAACCTTAGTTTCAAGATAAACATTACTATTTTTTTTTCTTATTAGTTTTTATAAATATTTATTTTCATTATTTTCTGTTAAACTTTCAGTGTTATTTTGTAGCACTAATTTGACTGTAAAATATTGATTAATAGCTGAAAATAGTGTTAATTTATGAGTAATACTATGAGTTAATTCCAAAACAATGTTATGGAATATTGAAGATATTGACTGATTTACTGACAGTGCCTTGCACCCAGTAGACAAACTGCTCTTGGTCATCAAAATCAATATCTCGGCCCTGTGTGATGCCTGAAATTGGTGCCATGGCATTGTTGGACGTGTCATTAGGGTTGAGAGGGATTCCCATAATCACTGTATCTCTGACGACCATCAAGAATGGTGTGTCATCTAGGAAAAATAAGTATTACAGCATAATTAAGTCAAGCAAAAGGCCATAAGACCTCAAGAACTCAAATGGCACACAGCCATTTTGTAAAGACTCTGACCTTTAGTACAAGTACGACCATCACCGGCAAGGGTCCAGCCAGACTGGCAGTCACACATGTAGTATCGGGGTCTTAAGGTCGATAGCAGACACAGCTGACTGCATGGATGGTTCTCACAGGGGTTGAGTGCTGTATGGAAGCCAAAAGACTATGTTAGTCAAGTGAAAGAAAGAAAAAACAGCCATATATCCTTTCATAAATAACCTGCATGAAAACCTAACCTAAAGGCTGCTTGACAGGGTGATCCATGACGATACCCATGCACTGGTACACACTGGTCAGAAGGGTGGTGATATTTCCTCCATGAAATTTGTTAGTCCTCATGATTTGACTTGTGTAGCGGTCACTCCAGTAGATGTTGTCTTCGAAGATGGTTATGCCATGTGGTTGCTGAAGAACCTGCAGATTGAGATATGTGTGATGAGTGATAAATACGACACCAGATAAACTCAGACTGTGCCCTTATACTTCATGTAAAACATAGATGGATTTTATCCAGGCACTTTAACTCCTACCATGTCACTTGCAAAGACTTGATGCCTGTTTTTGCCGTCATAGTCACAGTAGTCAATATATTTCAGGTAGGCGTCAACGAAGTATAGCCTTCTAGTTGTGTAATCCAGGGTAAGTCCATTGGGCCAGTATACCTTGCTAGTCACAATTGCTCTTCTTCCGAATCCATCCATACTAGCCTGTTCAATGCGAGGGTTCTGACCCCAGTCTGACCAGAACATTAGATTGGTACTGAGAAGAAAACAGAAGGAATTATGATTTTATAAAAACAAGACTCCACTTTAAGTGATCTTAAAAGGACAGTTTACAAAAAAATTTAAATTCTGTCATCATTTACTAATCCTCATGTAATTTCAAACCCATAATACTTTTGTTCATCTTCAAAACACAAATGAAGATATTATAAATAAAGCCAGAGAGATTTCTGTCCCTCTATCGAAAGTTCATTCTTGACACTTCAAAAAGTCCATAACAAGATCGTAAAGTAATCGTAATCCATATGAATCAAGCTGTTAACATGAAGAGACTCTTTTGCACTTTTTATGATAAACATATTTAATTTAGGCTTGTATTCACATACAAACATTGATTAAAGGGGACCTATTATGCAAAATTCACTTTTACATGGTGATCATGGTGGTTTGAACATAAACGTGTGTCAGCAGTGTGTACACAACCACCATATAATGTTAAAAATCCACCCACTACTCTTTTTTAATACCCAAAAATCAAAAGCAGTGTCTCAGAACAAGCCATTTGCAGATTCTAGCAATGTGGTGTCACATTGCCCAAGACTGCCAAGGGCTGAGCCGGTAAACTTGACAACAGCTTCATCACGGTTGTAAAGCGCCACCGAGGTGAGTAGCACTGGCAGTGGTCTGCCAAAACGCATTTTTTGTATGAGATGACGAGTCAGCATCGTCAACTTCATCATCTTTGCAGCCGACACTGACAGTTATTAAAGGACAAGTTCAGTATTTTATTTTCGGTATTTTATTTAAAAAAAAAAATAATAATAATAGCTTAAAACGGATAATAACGGCAGATAATAAACTTTCATGATAATAAAAAACTACAATGTCACGTGAGATTAACCCCGATAGAGATGATAATCAAAACCAAACAGATGTTTTAGTTTTTGGCAGAGTATGCGAGGCACAAGCTGTAAAGGCTCCGCCCTCTTCTGGAAAGCAGGGTGGCGAGCAGCAGCTCATTTGTATTTAAAGATACATGCACAAAAACAGCATGTTTTTCCTTTGACTCAAAAATGGGCATGGTATAATAAATAATCTGTGGGGTATTTTGAGCTGAAACTTAAAAAAAAAAACACACATTCTGGGGACACCTGAGACTGTTATGTGGATGAAGGATGAACCCAATCGCAGACAGCAAATAATTCACACAGGGTTTATTAACGACAAAAACAGAAAACAAAACCCACGAGGGGGCAAAACAAGACAGGATAGACTACACTAGACTAAGACTCAGACAATAAACTAACAACTAAAACAGGATCAAACACTTCTTTTAGACAAGACTTTCAACAAGTTACTAACGGCTTGATTCACACAAAGTATGACAATGAACCGGCACAGGACAGCAAACACAAGGGGATTAAATAGGGAGAAACTAATAATGGCAGCAGGTAACACTGGTAAAGCAATAATGACAGAACGAGGATAACAAGGGGGCGGGGCAAGGTAACGAGACAACACAAGCACATGGCCCGAAGAGCCACGCGCTTGCACACTAAACATGAGTCTGTTATGATCCTACCCTAAGACAAGAGAAGTATTAAAGACACAAGGGCAGAATCATAACAGAGACGAATATTACATCTTGTAAAAAGGGGCATAATAGGTCCCCTTTAACACACGTACATAGAGAACATCAAATATGGTTAACGGAATCTCAAATGTGCTTGCCTAACATGAGAACTGAAGAGGTTTGTTCTCCTGCATCAAGCAATTTCTGTTTAACCCTCCTATTATCCTTGGGGTCAATTTGACCCCATTCAATGTTTAACGTCTGTAAATACATCATTTTATTTTTATTTTTTTGCTTCAGATTTAATGACTTTTTCCTAATTTAATGGGGACAACTCTGTAAACATAAAATTAACCTGCTAATATTTTTTCAAAGTCATGTACACATTTTGTAGCATCGGTGTTCCTTGGGGTCAGTTTGACCCCAGGCTCTTTTAGTTGTATAATAAAACAGAAGAAATATTAAAATTTCACACACATTTGTTTTGGTTGTTTTATTGAGGTCACTATAACATGTTATAATTTGAATTTATAATGTTAAATTTAATTTTACATATTTAATATCATATTCAAAAAACTTCCCTCTGTTTTAGGGCTCTAACCAAACATAACCAGATCTGTAGTATTGCGAAAACCACTAGTAGTTCACATGACATGTGACATAGTTCTCATGAGAACTAATAATTATTTCCTGTGCCATGGGGAGTGGAAAACATAATTTTTGCGAGAACTTTGATGTTTCCCGTGCCATGGGGGAGGGGAAAACATAATTTTTGCGAGATTGACCCCAAACATAACTCATGTTACTATCCTTGATAAAATAAATAGTTTTTCTTTACAAATGTTATAGATTACAAAAATCTATACTTGGAAATATTATAAAACAAATAAAACACCAAATATATTTATACTTTTTTTCCAATTTTAGGTCAATCAGTAAGATTTTATGTTGATTTGTAAATTTGTCCATAGTCGTGCAATGGGTATTCTGGATGTATAAGGGGTAAGGTGGGGTGGGGAGGGGGGTGGTGGGTGGATGTCAACTTAAAAGGTTACTTAAGTAGTCAACAAAGACAAATGAACTGAGACAAACCTTTGTAAAAGAAAAAAAATCATATTGTGGAGGTTTAAATTACTGGGGTCAAATTGACCCCAGTAGGTAAAAAATGTTATCAGATTTGAGGGTAACAGGAGGGTTAAAAAAAATTTGGTTTGAAATGTCATGGTGAGTAAATGATGACAGCATTTTCATTTTCAAGAGTCTCTCAATGTATGTCCAATATGCATACTGGTTTCGGGGGTCTAGAGCCAGGCCACGAGGGCTGGTGACATTCTTGGTAATCAGAATCTTCCGGAAGCGGCCATCCAGAGTGGCTACTTCAATGTTCTCCATGATGTAGTCGGTCCAGTAAATGTTTCTACCAACCCAATCCACTGCTATACATTCAGGCACCATCAGGCCTGATGAGAACACCTAATATATCGACATCACCAAATTAATTAATCCTAAACTGTAGTTGATTAACACAGATCCAATATATCCATAAAATGAAATTCATAAGCCCGATAAGACAACTAGACCAATCTTTATTTCTTCTTATTACTTACCTGTTTTTTGTCTGTGCCATTCTGGAATGAACTATAGATCATTTTCAAAGATGAATCACCCCAGTAGACTCTTTTATTGACATTATCAAAGTCTACAGCAACGATGCTCACACCGCTGACTACAGGATTGACAAGGGGTGGCCTGAAGTAGATGCGGTTAGCGACGATCTGACTGCGCCTGGCCACCAAAAGTAAGGCATCACCTGGGGCTGGAGCAGATTACACATTTTTCACAGATTTCAGGTTTTACTACTCTTATATTACTGTACAAACAATTTTTGAAACTACTTCACAAGAAATGTTTTGGATTTGGTGTTAGTTGGAGCAGTGTGAACTAGTCTTAAAGGGTTAGTTCACCCAAAAATAAAATTGTTGTCATTAATTACTCACCCTCATGTCATTCCAAACCTTGAAGATATTTTTGATTAAATATATTCTTTCTGACCCCTCCATAGGCATCAATGCAACAACCACTTTCAGGTCCTGGAAAGGTAGTAAAGACATTGTTAAAATAGTCCATATGACTCCAGTGGTTCAACCTTAATTTTATGAAGCGACGAATAACCACACATTGTAACCACAGTGCAGCTCTTCCGGGTTCTACGTCAGAACGCTGACGCCAATTGGCAGACGCTGTTCACGTGAGCACCACGACACATGCGTGTGATGATGAACCAGGAGTTGATCAACAAAGCTGGCGTTCGACGTAGAATCCTGAAGCGCTGCAGTGTGTTTACTACATTAACAGCGTATTTTTGTTTGTTTTTTTGCACACAAAGTATTCTCGTCGTTTCATAACATTAAGGTTGAACCACTGGAGTCACAACAAGGACTATTTTAACAATATATTTGCTACCTTTCTGGGACCTGAAAGTGGCTGTTGCGTTGCTGTCTATGGAGGGGTCAGAAAGAATATATTTCATCAAAAATATCTTCAAGGTTTAGAATGACATGAGGGTGAGTAATTAATGACAACATTTTCATTTTTGGGTGAACTAACCCTTTAAAACCATTGAGTTCTTATCCATTTGACTAGAAATGCAATTCAGCAACATAAAGTCTTAGTTCAATCATGTTTGATGAATAAACGATCGAGACGTTACTTACAGATGGCTTTGCATGTACGTCCATCTGGCTCCAGCTGGTAGCCATCTTGGCAGTAGCATCGGAAGGAGCCGCGCTCATTGAAGCAGGTTTGACTGCAGAATCCAGGGATCAAACACTCATTTATGTCGTCACAGTTCTTTGAGTCGTTCAGCAGCTGGAATCCTGGGTCACAGGTACACTGAGCTCCAAATGGACCCTGAATACAACCATGACTGCAGCCCCCGTTATTTACCTGACAGTCATTTTCATCTAATAAGACCAGTAATGAGAAAGAAAGAGACAGAAAAACAGTCTGAGAAGTTCATCAACAAAATATAGCAACATGTAACACCTGCTTTACTCGAGCAGCAGCAGTACTCACTGCAGAGGGGAGACTCATCAGCTCCATTTGGGCAGTCTCTCTGGCCATCGCACACCTGAGCCTCTGTGATGCACACCTGGTCTGTGGGACACAACCATTCACCTGATGGGCAGCTGAATGGTGGATTGGGACAGTTTGTCTCATCGCTCATATCCCTACAATCATTTTCCCCATCACAAACCCAGCTCTGAGGCACACAGTTTCCATTAGCACACTGGAACTGTACAGAACTACAGGTACGGGGCGGGCAGCCATTGTGCTCATCAGAGCCATCTTCACAGTCTGGATGGCCATCACATTCCCACATTTTCGGAATGCAAAATCCGTCGACCTGGCACTGGAACTCATCGTCATGGCATAGACCTGGCCCACGTGTGGCTGCACATAAAACACCAGCTATTAGTCATCACTAGCATTATTTTATTAACACTGCTAGATACAAATTTAGTAGCTTATATCCATATAAAGATGATGATAACATATATGGCAAAATCCCATGTTTCTGTTATGAAAACTATTAGATATGTTAGATACATTATTTTCAACAACAATTACACATCAATTTACAATAATTACAATAAATAAATATTTATATTTTTTTATATGTATATATTTTATGTGACAGAAATCAAGGTTTTAAAATGTATTTAGATATTTGTGAAATTTGTAAACCTTGTGGAAAATTAATAGAGATTCAAATACTGGTTGACAATAAATAATTATTAAAGAATTGCAAGACCTTTTATGTTGTGCATAAATGCACAATCCATGTATCAATGAAATGAAATATGTAAAAACTGATTCACTTCCAAGAACATCAATCTAATGTGTTTTTTTTTTCACAGACATGGAGAAACAGTTAACAGCAAAAAAAAATCTTAAAATAACCAAATTCATGTCATATGATCCCATAAAACCAAGCTGAAAGAGGACTTCTAAACACATAACTTACGACAGCCGCTCTCATCTGAGTGGTCCCTGCAGTCATAAACCCCATCACAGCGGTAGCTCTGACTCACACACTGATCTCCACTGGCACATGCAAACTCATACGTCGCACAGGAGTACACTACCCAAAACACAAATCCATGTTAATTAAAGTCACGATGAAACAGAACAAGTTACAGATCTTTTCTTTCGTATTGTGATGTACATCTGAGTGTAACAGATTATCAACAAAGAAAAAATGTAGGGTGGGGACTTAGTTCTATGCATTGATTGTTGATTGGATTTTGAGATACGGTCATTGCTCTGCAGAAGCTTGCAGGGGCGGGGTTTAAGCGGATTATGACTTTTATTAAACATTACAAGGTGAAAGACTTTTTAAAAAATGAAACATATGCACAGATGAATTGTTCACAGTAGAAAAGAAAATAGATTTCCATTTCATGCCGCCTTTAAGTGGATCCTTTGAGTGTAAACCAACGAATCACAAAACTCACGGTTTGGATAATGTTATAGTTTTTGAGTCATTGACTGAATCATTTTTCAGATCAGCAAGAAAAACATATATTGGGGGAGGGGGGGGGGGGGGGGGGTTACTTTGCTTTCCGGACATTACTTAAAGGACACTTTAAATACTCTGATACCACAGCAAAAACTACTTAACTCATAAAGTTTAAACATTATAATAGGCAAGTGAACAGTTAGTAAAAAATAAGAATACAGTAATTACAAGCACAGATAAATACAATAAAACAAAGTTACAAATAAAGTAAGGTCTAACTGTAGTATTTATTTCAGGTACAGAAATGTAATAATTAAATGTAATTAAATGTTCAATGTATAAATTTAATTTAGATTGTGTTTTGTTTGATTTACATGAATGAAATAGACAACGGCAGAAATGTATACTGCTGTCACTTTAAGACCTAATGAATCCAATATAATGATACACATTCAATATCTTTCTCAACTGTTTATGTTCACTTAAGACATAACCAACAGTGTTTATGAGAAAACTTGCCGAGATGGGTATTTTGACATAATTTTGTGTGCATTTGTGTGTGCATGCGCTTTGGGTCTGTGCTGCTGTGCGCACAACAGCGTACACACATTACCGCATTAAATTATTTTTTGCCTCTTCTAGCACTGGAATGGTTTAAAATCTATTGAATGTGTAAACTAGCAAGACAAAAAGCGTGCAATTAATCCACGAATCTGTCACGTTGAAGCAGAGACGAAGAGTGAATCCACTTGCAAGCACACATTTAATAAAACAAAAGGTAATCCAGGGAAAACACAGAACAGGAAACTCAGAACAGGAACAAGGAGACAGCTACAGGCAAACATTACCATGTCACAACAACATAAGAACTCACAAGGACTGAACTGAAACACAGGGCTTAAATACAAGGACAAACAAGCTAAACGAGATAACAAGGGGGCGTGGCTAACGAGAAACACCTGGGAACAATAGACAAGACACATGGCAAACAGGGAATCACCTGACATACAAGAACAAGGAACAAGACACAAAACCCAAACCGTGACATAGCCCCTCCCCTATGGGCGGCTCCCGACGCCCATAAAAAACAAAAAACATAGTTCAGGAGGGTGGTGACACGGAGGAGGTCCCGGGGGAGGGATGGAGGGCCAGGCCCGCACAGGGGAACGGGACCAGGACATAGTCATGGCGGACCTGGGCCTTGGAGCGTGGGCGGGCCAGGTTGTGCAGGCGACCAGGGTGGTGCAGGCAGTTCAGGTGGCCACGGTGGAGAAGACCCTTCGGGCGGCCAGGGCGGAGAAGACCCTTCGGGCGGCCAGGGCGGAGAAGACCCTTCGGGCGGCCAGGGCGGTGAAGACCCTTCGGGCGGCCAGGGCGGTGAAGACCCTTCGGGCGGCCAGGGCGGTGAAGACCCCTCGGGCGGCCACGGCGGTGAAGACCCCTCGGGCGGCCACGGCGGTGAAGACCCCTCGGGCGGCCACGGCGGTGAGGACCCCTCGGGCGGCCACGGCGGTGAAGACCCCTCGGGCGGCCACGGCGGTGAAGACCCCTCGGGCGGCCACGGCGGTGAAGACCCCTCGGGCGGCCATGGCGAGTACCTACTGCCCCCTCCCCAAATTTTCTTGGGGGTAGCTATGGGGTCATAGGCTGGAACAGGCGCGGGCTCGGGAACAGGAACAGACCGCGGCTCAGGAACAGACCGCACAGACTCTGGTGGCTCGGGAACAGGAACAGACAACACACACACTGGCTCAGGGGAAGTGACGTGAACAGTCTCCGGATCAGCCATCTTGTCCGTAGACCCTGGCTCGGAGGAAGTGACGTGAACAGTCTCTGGCTGTGCAGACGTGACGTGAACAGTCTCTGGCTGTGCAGACGTGACGTGGACAGTCTCTGGCTGTGCAGACGTGACGTGGACAGTCTCTGGCTGTGCAGACGTGACGTGGACAGTCTCTGGCTGTGCAGACGTGACGTGGACAGTCTCTGGCTGTGCAGACGTGACGTGGACAGTCTCTGGCTGTGCAGACGTGACGTGGACAGTCTCTGGCTGTGCAGACGTGACGTGGACAACCTCTGGCTCGGCAGGCGCGACGTGAAGCAAGGGCTCTGGACTGGACAGAACCAGTGATGAAGGCGGTTCTGTACTGGACTGGACCAATGGCGAAGAGGGCTTTGAGCTGGACAGGTCCAGCGGCGAAGACGGCTCTGGACTGGATAGGACCAGCGGCGAGGGCTCTGGGCTGGAGGTGACCAGGGGTGAAGGTTCTGTGCTGGACGGGACCGGCGGTGAAAGGTCTGTGCTAGACTGGACCGGCGGCGAAGAGGGCTTGGTGCTGGACGGAACCAGCGGCGAAGAGGGCTTGGTGCTGGACGGAAGCAGCGGCGAAGAGGGCTTGGTGCTGGACGGAACCAGCGGCGAAGAGGGCTTGGTGCTGGACGGAACCAGCGGCGAAGAGGGCTTGGTGCTGGACGGAACCAGCGGCGAAGAGGGCTTGGTGCTGGACGGAACCAGCGGCGAAGAGGGCTTGGTGCTGGGTTCATGGGCTGTATCGGATGTGTGTGCTGCCCATACACACAAAACAGCCATGGACCCCACAATGAGCACAGTGTCTTCCAGAGAAGCATAGATTGGCCTCTGGCTGGACGGTCTCTGGCTGGACGTGGCTGACGTGAAGCTCTGGCTGGACGTGGCTGACGTGAAGCTCTGGCTGGACGTGGCTGACGTGAAGCTCTGGCTGGACGTGGCTGACGTGAAGCTCTGGGCTGGACGGGACCAGTGGTGAATGGGGCCCTGGGCTGGACATCACCAACCCAGGGTCGAAGAGTGGCCAGCGTGGAGAGTGGTGTCGGGGCTCCTCTCGACCACCTCCTCTACTGAGGCCTCCACGTGTCCCGCGGAGGAAGTGACGTGAACAGTCTCTGGCTGTGCAGACGTGACGTGAACAGTCTCTGGCTGTGCAGACGTGACGTGGACAGTCTCTGGCTGTGCAGACGTGACGTGGACAGTCTCTGGCTGTGCAGACGTGACGTGGACAGTCTCTGGCTGTGCAGACGTGACGTGGACAGTCTCTGGCTGTGCAGACGTGACGTGGACAGTCTCTGGCTGTGCAGACGTGACGTGGACAGTCTCTGGCTGTGCAGACGTGACGTGGACAACCTCTGGCTCGGCAGGCGCGACGTGAAGCAAGGGCTCTGGACTGGACAGAACCAGTGATGAAGGCGGTTCTGTACTGGACTGGACCAATGGCGAAGAGGGCTTTGAGCTGGACAGGTCCAGCGGCGAAGACGGCTCTGGACTGGATAGGACCAGCGGCGAGGGCTCTGGGCTGGAGGTGACCAGGGGTGAAGGTTCTGTGCTGGACGGGACCGGCGGTGAAAGGTCTGTGCTAGACTGGACCGGCGGCGAAGAGGGCTTGGTGCTGGACGGAACCAGCGGCGAAGAGGGCTTGGTGCTGGACGGAAGCAGCGGCGAAGAGGGCTTGGTGCTGGACGGAACCAGCGGCGAAGAGGGCTTGGTGCTGGACGGAACCAGCGGCGAAGAGGGCTTGGTGCTGGACGGAACCAGCGGCGAAGAGGGCTTGGTGCTGGACGGAACCAGCGGCGAAGAGGGCTTGGTGCTGGGTTCATGGGCTGTATCGGATGTGTGTGCTGCCCATACACACAAAACAGCCATGGACCCCACAATGAGCACAGTGTCTTCCAGAGAAGCATAGATTGGCCTCTGGCTGGACGGTCTCTGGCTGGACGTGGCTGACGTGAAGCTCTGGCTGGACGTGGCTGACGTGAAGCTCTGGCTGGACGTGGCTGACGTGAAGCTCTGGCTGGACGTGGCTGACGTGAAGCTCTGGGCTGGACGGGACCAGTGGTGAATGGGGCCCTGGGCTGGACATCACCAACCCAGGGTCGAAGAGTGGCCAGCGTGGAGAGTGGTGTCGGGGCTCCTCTCGACCACCTCCTCTACTGAGGCCTCCACGTGTCCCGCGAAACTTGACCAACCGGGTCCCCTCAAAAGAGTGGCCTCTCCCCCGCTCGGTGGCTGGAGAAGAGATGCTGACGAACATGCTGCTGGATTCAGTGTTGGTGAGTTCTTCTGTCACGTTGAAGCAGAGACGAAGAGTGAATCCACTTGCAAACACACATTTAATAAAACAAAAGGTAATCCAGGGAAAACTCAGAACAGGAACAAGGAGACAGCTACAGGCAAACATTACCACGTCACAACAACATAAGAACTCACAAGGACTGACCTGAAACACAGGGCTTAAATACAAGGACAAACAAGCTAAACGAGATAACAAGGAGCCGTGGCTAACGAGAAACACCTGGGAACAATAGACAAGACACATGGCAAACAGCGAATCACCTGACATACAAGAACAAGGAACAAGACACAAAACCCAAACCGTGACAGAATCACATGCGCACCGAACCGTGGGGCCTGGTCCATAGCTGTCAACATTTGGTTTTCAAAATCCGGGAGATTTGTGCGGGGACCGTTCGGCGGGGGGGTGTGGGGGGTGTGTGTGTGTGTGTGTGCGCTTGCTTTCGGGTTAAGCTTTCCGCAACTGCGCAACTGGGGTATAGGTTGCCAGGCTGAGATGACAAACGGGTTGAAATTGTATATGGTGTGTGGATTGTGTGAATATAATGCATCTAATACAAGATCTGGCAACTGGTCAACATTAGACAAACATATTGGTCCGATTATTCATAAAGGAGTTTTTTTTTTTCAAATTGCGGGAGTTTCCCGGGAGAAATAACAAACCGGGAGGTGTCCGGGAGATAGGGCTAAAAAACGGGAGAAACCCAGGAAAAACGGGAGTGTTGACAGGTATGGCCTGGTCTGTACGGAACAACAATGATCAGTTTAACCCCTACTTAAGGAGAGACACCCCAGGTGAATAGAGAAAGAGAGAATGTTGCCCTGGATGATTTTAATAATTACCGTCCTATTTCAAACCTTCCGTTTCTGGCAAAAATACTTGAGCGTATTGTTGCATTTCATTTGTGTAACCATCTCACAATTAATAACCTCTTTGAACCACTTCAGTCAGGATTCCGTAAATTTCATTGTACTGAGATGGCTCTGGTTAAAGTCACCAATGATCGGTTGATGGCTTCTGACTCTGGTGCAACATCTATTCTCATTCTGTTAGATTTAAGAGCCGCTTTTGACACTGTTGATCTCAGTCTAATGCTTACACGTCTTGAGAGTGTCTGGTGTGTCGTGGACAGTTTTGAAGTGGTTTCGGTCCAACTTTGCTGACCGTTCCCAGTTCATCTCAATGGGTGACCATAGGTCTGAGATTAGCTCTGTTCTCACTGGTGCTCCCCAGGGGTCAGTTCTGGGCCCTTTACTTTTTAATATATATCTATCACCACTTGGTTATCTCTTGAGATCGCTCGGCCTCCATTATCATTTGTATGCCGACGATACGCAGATTTATATACATTCAAAACCAGATGAGCGCTCCGAGGTAGATTTTCTTTCTGGCTGTATTACTGAAATAAAAACCTGGATGAGTAATAATTTCCTGTGTTTGAGCAGTGATAAAACTGAAGTTATGTTCATTGGTTCTCGTCATCAAACTTCCAAAGTTGGTTCTCTGTCTTTGACTCTTGATGGCTCTGTTTTGGGTATCCAGAGCAAAATGAGGAACCTTGGAGTTATTTTTGATGCTAATCTTTCATTTGATTCTTTCATTCAGAATACTGTTAAAACATATTTTTTCCATTTTACAAACATTGCTAGATTGTGGCCAATAGCTGAAAAGCTGATCATTTCCTTCGTCGTCTCTCGGATTGACTATTGTAACACCCTTTTAGCCGGAGTTTCTAAATCTACACTACGCAAGCTTCAACATGTACAAAATTCGGCTGCTAGGATCTTAACTGGGTCCAGAATATGCAACCATATCACTCCGGTGTTGGAATCCTTGCATTGGCTCCCAGTTAGGTTCCGAGTCGATTTTAAGATTATGATGCTCAAATACAAATCTTTGCACGGTCTGGCTCCAAATGATCTATTATATTGTATTACCATGCTTCACCAGTTGATTAATTACATTCATAATTGCAAAATTTTTAAATTTTGTGTTTAAATATGCAAATGAGGCATTATCTAATTAAATATGCATTAATTTGCATGCATTTCTAGAACAAAAATCTGAACTTTAGATTTCAAAATTCTTGTTTCATTTTTTTAATATATTACAGTCAAAGGTTTTTAGAGAGGGGATTTTGGATATCTCTATTTATCACTCCACAAATTAGAAAATACTGTCAACAGCCAAAAATACATTTTTGCCATTTATTTAGGAATAAAAAGTTGTATAAAATCAGGAAAATTATATATGAACAAACCCCTCTGTATAAACCTACAGAATATAGATAAGAATAAAACTGTAAAGTAAGTTTGGTGTATGTAAGTGTTACTAAAGTGGAGATATCTGGCTCAATGTAGGAGGAAAAACTCATTTTGAGAAAACGGCCTTTAAAGATATATACTGTAATTGAAATCTACAGACGCAAATAGATAAAGTGCTCTAAAAGATAGTTAAAAGTGTATTTTGGATGTTTTCTGTCCACTAGTCTGAAAAACGTCTCAGGTTACGTATGTAACCCTGGTTCCCTGAGAGAGAACGAGACGCTGCGTTTGAGACGCGGTGGGAACGCTCTGCGTGATTACGTCGTGAATCGTTTATTTTTTCAATCATTTATTTTTATATAGCGCTTTACAACAACCATCAGTTATCCAAAGTGCTTTACATTATAAAATAAAATAAAATAACACAACAAATAACATAAAAATCAAAAAAGAAATTGTCAAGTTGAAATTGTGAAGCACATGTAAAATCAGTCCAATGGAAGCCCGAAACGTCATAGGCGGGTGACGTCATAGACCAGGAAACTATAAAGCACCCCTGATTTCAGACCGCGCCAGCTTCTGAAAAAACCTGAAGCAAGTCGATCAGGGCATGCAGGAAGTATGGCAGGTAAACACAGCGTCTCGTTCCCTCTCAGGGAACCAGGGTTACATAAGTAACCTGAGACGTTCCCTTTCAAGGGAACTTCGAGCTGCGTTTGAGATGCGGTGGGAACCCCATACCCACTACGCCATAGTGACAAATGCCCGTTCTGTGTGAAGTCCTTGCGCACACTAAGAAGCAAGCAACCTCGCCCCTGGAGTGGGTATGCGTGGGTATATCGCCCCTCGCCCTCATTTCGACGGAGGTGAATCAATCAAAGTTAACTTTGGCTGGAAGTAACATTATTCAAGAACCGCTATAACGCCAAAACAATCTGTTACCTTAAATTATATGTTTATCTCTGTAAAGCTGCTTTGAAAAAATCCATTGTTAAAAGCGCTATATAAATGAAGATGACTTGACTTGACTTGACTTGGAGTGGAGAGGTCAAGGTCATAAAACCTGACAAATGTATGTGGAGAGGACCAACCTGCCACATTACAGATATCAAGAAGGGAAACACCCAAAATTAAGGCCGTAGAGGACGCCATACTCCTTGTAGAATGGGCCCGTACAGCCATAGGTGAAGGCTGACTGGCCGCTTCATAAGCCAATGATATAGCCTCAACTATCCATTTGCTCATTACCTGTTTAGATGCAGGGCACCCTCTCTTGAGTGACCCAAAGCAGACAAACAATTGTTCAGACTTACGCCACAGGGCAGCTCTGTGAACGTAGGCATCTAATGCCCGAACTGGACATAACAGGCTCAGTCGTTCCTGATCTGGGGTATTAAAAGGTGGAGGATAAAAGGCCTGCAGCACTATAGGGCCCCTAACATTAACTGGGACCTTAGGAATATAACCCGGTCTAGGGTAGAGAAATGCCTTCACCATACCAGGTGCAAATTCCAGACACGAAGGAGCAACCGACAGGGCATGCAAATCTCCAAATCTCTTGAAAGACGAAATAGCAAGGAGAAATAAAGTTTTTAGAGTGAGGAATTTCTCTGAAACCTCTTCAATGGGCTCGAAGGGAGCCAAAGCCAGACCCTCAAGTACAATGGCCAAATCCCAAGCCGGTGCCCTAGAGTGCAGTGCAGGTCTCAACCTCAGTATACCACGGAGAAAACAAGTAAAAAGAGGATCTCTCCCGAGGGGTGTGGTAGGCAGATATAGCCGCCACGTAAACCTCTAGGGTAGAAGGAGATAGCCTGGCAGAGAAACGGTCTTGCAAGAAATCAAGAATTGAACCAACAGGATCTAAATGACGTTCACCACACCAGGTGGAGAATAATTTCCATTTCAATGCATATAGTTTTCTCGTGGAAGGAGCTCTGGATTGGAGAATGGTCTCAACGACCTCAGTCGAGAGACCCGATTCTATGAGCCGGGCCCCCTCAGAGGCCGAGCCAACAGTATCCAAAACTCCAATTGAGGGTGAACTCCCGGGAGCAAAGATTTCGGGAAATGCGTACCGGTGTAGCGTCAACCACACCTAATACATCACATCCAGTCCAAGCGGAGCTGGATGTGTGAGGGAGAACCAAATAGAGCAATGCGTTGTACAAACGATGTGAAAGGTCGACTTGACTTTAGTTTGACCAAAGTTCTGCCTAAGAAGCTCCACCACCTCGGGGTGAAGTCTCCAATCCCTGGGCCTCAGCCCCTGCCTCAACAGGATATCTGCTCTGATATACGAGACCATCAGTGTGTTGTCCGCCATTTGCCGAGCGAACACTTATGATCGCCCCCACTTGTGAGGGAAGCATCCGTCGATAGCAATATGCGTCGACAAGAATCCCCCAACACTGGGCTTGGGCGAGGAACCAAGGTTCTTACACATGATCAAGGCACGAAGGCATAACCGCGTGACCTTGATCATGCGAAAACACATTTCCCCTCTGAGAAAACCCCTTGGTCCTGAGCCACCACTGCAGGGGTCTCATGTACAGAAGGCCAAAGGTAATTACGTTGGATGCAGCTGCCATGAGACCCACCAGTCTGAAACTGTTTCACAGTGAGTGACTGGCCTAGATATACCCCAATATGGCTGTGAGAATTGCTACACCTAGGAAAGTGGTCCTCAGAGCACACTCTTCTTGGCGTTGAGAGGCAACCCCAACATCCTTAAATGAGACAGAACGACATCTCGATGCCGAACTGCTATAAACTCAGATTGAGCTAGGATCAACCAATCATTGATGTAGTATAATACGCGAATGCCCTGGAGTCTCAGAATAGCCAGAGCTGCATCCACGCATACTGTAAAGGTGTGGGGTAATAAACCTAGGCCGAATGGTAGAACCCGATAATGGTATGCTTCGCCCCCGAAATCAAACCTCAGAAACCTCCCTCATCCTCTTTCGGAAACAATGAAGTAATGGCTGTCAGCTGGGAGGAGGAACCCCTTCTACAGCTCCTTTTGCAGAAGTGACAGTACTTCCTGCTCCATAACCAAAGCCTGCTCGGGGTCCACCAATGAGAGGAGGACCCCTAGAAATCTGGGCGGACGAGAACCGAACTGAATTCTGAAACCCTTTTCTATAGTGTGCAGGACCCACTGAGAAATATGTGGCAGTAGTTTCCACGCTGCCAGAAATTCTAACAGGGGAACCAGTCTCTCAAGACTGGCCTCTGGATTTGTTTGAACAGTCACTACGGCAGGGAACAACCGAACTGACCATTCTACGACCCTCCTCAGAGGATCGTATGGGGACGCTGACACCTCGGTACCCTGAACGGCGAACCGGCAGGGAACCACCGAACTGGCAGCGCTGCGACTCTCCTCAGAGAGTCGCACCCCAGAGGGCGCAGAGGAAAAACGATTTCTCAAAACCGTCCCTTGGTTGAACAGTCACTACGGTGCCCTGAAGTGGCAAAGCGGAAGGGAACAACCGAACTGACCATTCTACGACCCTCCTCAAAGGATCGTATGGGGACGCTGACACCTCGGTGCCCTGAACGGCGAACCGGCAGGGAACAACCGAACTGGCAGCGCTGCGACCCTCCTCAGAGAGTCGCACCCCAGAGGGCGCCGAGGAGAAACGATTTCTCAAAACCGTCCCTGCCCCGGAGGAGCCATCAGAAGCCTGATAGCCTTATTTTTTTTTGCGACAGGACTTCTTGTCTAAGCTTTATTAGAGATGACGACAGTCCTCAGATCTTGCCTACCTCTAACTAGCTTAGTTCCTACGACCCTCCTCGGAGGATCATTGGAAAAAGCAGGCACCTCGGCGCCCTGAAATGGCGAACCGGCAGGGAAACCGAACTGACTGCTCTTCTTTTTTCCTTATTTGGAGGCTCGTTTGGGGACACTGACACCTTGGTGCCCTGAAACGGCAAACCGGCAGGGAAAGAAAACTGGCAGTGCTGCGACCCTCCTCAGAGAGTCGCACCCCAAAGGGCGCCGAGGAGAAACGATTTCTCAAAACCGTCCCTACCCCAGAGGGAACCACCCTTAGAAGCCTGATCGTCTCGGCGTCAGGGCTTCTTCTTTATCCAAGCTAATTTAGAGATAAAACAGTCCTCAGATCTTGCATGTCTCTAACTGGCTAGACTGCGACCGCCACCCAGGTACCTCTCAATTGCGGAGGAGCCCGAATGGCGACGCTCTGTTTTGCACTTTTTGCTGCGAGGAGCAGAGGAAGAAACCTCTGGAACGCCGCTGAATGGTTTATTTCTTAGTTTTCTTGAAAGCGGAGCGTCCAGAAGAACAGACATATTTATATCTTTATTTTCCTTTATCTTTATATCAGAAAAACTTATATATATATATATATATATATACATATCACTCTGTGGCCACCAGCAGGAAACAACCGAACTGGCAGCGCTGCGACCCTCCTCAGAGAGTCGCCCCTCACATTCATCCATGTCCTTAAATACTTTACCCACCAGCGCTGCCTAATAAAAATGTATTCGTTATTTAAGATGGCTGGTGGGTAACGTCAGGGTTAATAACGATGACGCCTCGGGAGAGAGAAAGCTCGCAAGCATGCACTGCGTGCAAACCCGAGGCACTGTCATACTATGATACTTAATACCCAAAAATTACTATACTTAGACATCTGGGGATTAAACACATAAAATACTAACCGGTTTATTCCACGATCTCGACCTCGAGATAGGGGAAAAAACGCAGTCCCCGACGAGGATGCTGAGATACAGAGTTTTCCTGTTTTAAGATACATTTCATCTAACAAACTCTTCTTTATTTTCAATCTCATAATGTTCAGCAGGCCAGTAAATATTTAACTGGCAAAAGCACTATAAAACCTCCTTTTTTAAAAGCTCCTCTTTATTCAGCAGAGTTATGAGCTGACTATTTATTTATTCATTGAAAACTCAAACATCTGCCTTTTTCTTAATATTTTTATTTGTTTTGTTCTCTTTCTTTTTAAAACAAAACACTAATGATACCAATTCCTCGGAACTGGAAATCGCTGCACACTAGATCTGGCATGTGAAAGCTGAGATAGGGCGGAGCCCGTCCCAACCCCCGCTGGCAGATCCGTTTGCGAACCCCCGAAATGCGAGTCGTCTCCGTGCCTCGGCAACAGAGAGACCCGCGCGGGGAACGCAAACCGAACCGTCCTCCTCGAAGAATGCCCGGCGGGAGCGGAGCGTCCTCACGGACAGCTTCTCGCAATGCTCACAGTCAGCTCCCTCGAGAACTGACTGTTGGCATGCTCCACTCCCAAACAGCAACAAAAAGCTTATGTGTGTCCCCACCCGTGATGTAACGAGGGCAGGGAACAACACAACGTCTATAATCTTGCTTGCTCGCCATAATGATAGATAGTGATATATATTGGGCTTTGACAAACAACAATAAATAGACAAGGACAGTTTTCACAGAGAGCGCTTGCTGAAGGTACAGAAGCTGTTACGGTCTGAATTCAGGGGTGCTTTATAGTTTCCTGGTCTATGACGTCACCCGCCTATGACGTTTCAGGCTTCCATTGGACTGATTTTACATGTGCTTCACGACATAATCACGCAGAGCGTCTCAAACGCAGCTCGAAGTTTCCTTGAAAGGAAAACATTGTTTTTGCCTGTAGTGATTCGCCTTAAAAATCAAATCACTGTCTTACCGCAGTCCTTCTCATCAGAGCCATCCAAACAGTCCTGGTCTCCATCACAGACATATGAGTTATAGATACAGCGGTGATCTGGACACAGAAAGAAGCCAGGCTGGCAAGTGGTGATAGTGGAATCTGGAAGAGGACAGTGGAGAATGACAGTGGTTATAATTAACTTAATAATTGCTGTGTTAAATTTCTGCATGGGCAGTGCTAAGGGTTTTCAGAGTGTATTTTTTATCAAAAAGTCTTTGACAATAAACATTTATGCATATTCACTGAAATTCTTCAATACTCACTGCACTGTCTCTCATCAGAACCATCGCCACAGTCGTTGAAGGCATCGCACACCCACGCTTTTGGGATGCAGTTTCCATTGGTGCAAGCGAAGAGGTTGGATGGGCAGGTGGTTGGACCACGTGTGGGGCAGTTATCCTCGTCGGTACCATCACCACAATCATCATGTCCATCACAGCGCCATCTAGCAGGGATGCAATGCTTGTTCCCACAGGTGAAGGCATATGGAGAGCAGGTTGTACCTGATTAAAAAGGTGAAATGAGATGTTCATAGACATGTCTAGGTCTTCAGGTGGTGCTCACATGTTCATACACACCTGGATCTGTGCAGTTGGCTTCATCTGTTTTGTCGACGCAGTCGTTCACACCGTCGCAACGGTAAGAATTTGGCACACATCGGCCCCCGTCGCAGGGAAAAGCATAGTCTCCACAGTTATCATCTGGTGGGGGCTCAGAGCCATCCTTCACACAGTCTCTCTGGTTGTCCTGCAGCTTCATGCCGTAGGGACATCCGCACACACGGCTGGACGCAGGCGTAGGGAAACAGAAGTGGCTGCAGCGACCGTTTGGAATCATATTGCATCTGCTTTTGAATACTGTACACAGCAATGAGATTACAGAAGTTGATTATCACTTACTTTGCATGTGACAAATAATACTTTACATCTAACAAGTACAAGGATAATTTTTTTTTGTCCAAACTATGTTTATTAAAAACATACACCTCTTCTATGATGGGAATGCATTTAAGTTCTGAATAAAAAAAAAAATTAAAAATAAAAACTTGGGGTGAAAATTTAAAAAATGTCAGGGTGGATCTTCAAACTGTCAGTCAAACCTTATATATATAAAGGTTAATGTTTTATGTATTTGAGGAGCGGAGAAGTCTGTTTTAGTCTAGAATTTTTCGTTGAGTCATAGTGTGTAGCACTTCATCTTTTACAACATGAGATTTTGGACAAATTACAGACAAACTGAGCGCCCACATAGCTACAATAAACTTTATAACCTGTAAGTTGATGAAAACTTAATGCGATGCACTTACTGCTTTAGGTGCGTCAGTTTTAATGACGGACAAAATCCGTATGTCCGACATTCACTGGTCAAAAACTCCACTGGTCACTGGTCACTAAACTTTGAGCTTGATTTTTGTGGAATGTTAATAATAGAATGGCACATGCAAGTGTCTGACCATATAAAGCCACAATATCAACAATATCAACTGTGACAACACAATATTTAATTTATATATATATATATATATATATATATATATATATATATATATATATATATATATATATATATATATATATATATATAAATATAAAATGAAAAGTAGCGGTTTTGGACATTTGAGGTTTACGCCAGACAGTGACGAAATAGGCTACTGTATGTATTTATTATTTTTTTCTCTTGATCTACTTTTTTTTCATGTTTGCTCTTATTATTCATTGACCCAAAGTCATCATCATGTTGAAACATGTCTAAATAGTGCAGAAAAATTTATGAAATTCCAGTGAATTGCATAAACAGACTGCAGTTTAGTAAGCACAAGCTTATCTGTGTCACTCACAGTCCTGGAGATCAGCTGAATAGGCCTTAACATTCATTATGCCTGAGATGCCCTTTCGGAGAACTATATTTTCCCCACCATCCCTCTTCCTCATTCGGAAAACAGAATTCGTCCTCCAGTCTGACACAAACAAATGATCTAACAAATGGTGGAGACAGATCAGTCAGTAACAAGTGGAACAAATCTAAAAAATGCTGTATAACAGTGTAGTTTAAAATCATCTCAACATCATAATGTTGCTTTGAGATGAATAACGAAACACAGAAGTGACAACCTGTGTGTATCGTAAGTGAGAAAGGGTGAGTGATTTGTCCAATGCTGGAGAAGGCCTGCCGGTCAAGCCCATCAATGCTCACATGCTCTATCCGGTCCAGCTGTGCATCAACCCAATATAGCCTATCCATCCTGTGGAGCACAACAAACATCTAAGACACATTCCACAGCCTTTAGCCCTCTTTTTTAATTGTCCAAAATGATCTTTGTGTCGGAATGAAATATGAATGGAAAGTGAATAAAATCTCTTTTACAAACTATTTCAGAAATCAAATGGTTGATTTTTAGAGGACTTCCTTACAGGTAGTCCACAGCAAGTCCATTAGGCCAGCCAAGTGTTGTGTTAATTAGAGGAACAGCATTGCTTCCATCTGTGTATGCTCTGGTGATCACAGCTGGACGGTACCAATCCGACCAGAAGAGGTATCTAAAAATCGCAAAATAGAGCTTTATTTAGATTATTAGATTATTTAGGTTTTATATGTAATAAAGTTTGTAATTTGTAATTTACACTACATTATAAAGATGTTTTATTTAGCACAAAATTGTATTCTGAATTATGTATTCTTGACCATGATGTCTCATACCCTGCACTGGGGTGCAAAGCAATCCCCCGGGGGTATTTCAAGTTTTTAACAACAATGTCCCGTCTTGATCCATCTGTTACTTTAAAAGCTGAGATGGTGCGATATGTGCTGGATATCCAGAAGAGGATCTTAGAGGTCCAGTCATATGCCATTGACTCCACAGAGCCCACTCTGTAACCTGTCAGGATCTCATGATCTGAGATATAACCACAAAATCATTATTTTATATTTTATTAAAATAGTAATGAAAATGGTGAAAATCCATTTTATAATTTTTTATATGAATTCAATTTTATTTTATAAATATTTGTCATTTATTTTACTTTTTTTATAAATATTTAAAATTCATTTAAAAAGTAACAAACACTAAATTTATGGAATTATTTTTTTCCATGTTTTATTTATAATATCAGAATAATTTTAACATTACTGTTTGGATTTAATCAAAGATGTTACTTGGCATAAAAAAAGTTTGAAAACCACTGAACAGTTTAGTATCCAATTGTTAAAAAACAACAACAAAAAAGCTGCATGTTTTCCGGTGACTTACTGGTGCCATTGATGGGTGATTTGTAAATGAGCTGCCGCATTCTGTCATTGTAGAACACGGTCTCCATTGACCCATCATACTCCACTCCAGAACCAGAGAAGGTTTCGGCCATGCCAGCGAGCGGCAGGGTGACATCCTCCTGAGAAGACACGTTAAGAGGAATCCCCCTGACCGCTTGTGCAGTAGCCACCAGTAAATAATCTTTAATCTCTGAAAGAGACAGGGTAACACTTTATAATAACTGCATGCTATTAATCATTTGTTAAGCATGAGTAAACAGTTAATTCATCATTTATAAAGCATTAATAGACATTAATAAGCAGTTTATAAATACAGCTATAAACGCTTTTTTCTTGATTTATAAGCATATCTATAATGCGTTTAATAATTGTATTTTCATACCTTGTTAATGATCAATTAATAATTTCTATATGAAGTATAGCATTATTTACAAACAAGAGTTGTCAGTCATTCATAAGATCACTTAGAAAGTGTAAGTAAATGTAGTAAATTTGGGTAGTTATAAAGCATTTAGTAGTGGTCAGTTAACTATTTTGTGAGCTAATCTAAAGTGAGGACTATTCATGCCTTGTAAAACATTTATAAAGGAGATTTGAAGGCGCATCAATCTTCTAAACAGTAAAATGTAACAAACACAACACAGTGATACAGAACATAGAAATATTTAACAGCCTTTAAATCTCCTTTATAAATGCTTTACAAGGCATGAATAGTCCTCACTTTAGATTAGCTCACAAAATAGTTAACTGACCACTACTAAATGCTTTATAACTACCCGAATTAACCCTGAATTACAGCATAAATACATGTTAATAAAGCATTTATTAACACACTAAGTAACCATCACTATATGTCTGAAATCTGAATAATAAGATGTATGAATGTACATTTAAATAGTTTATTAATCATTTACTTACACGTTCTAAGTAATCTTATGAACCACTGAAAACTCTTAAATAACTGGTTTATAAAAAATGCAATTATTCATTTAGAAATAATAAATTGATCATTAATAAAGGATGAAAATACAAGTATTAAATAAATTATAGATATGCTTGTAAATCAAGACGAAAGCATTTATAGCTGTATTTATAAACTGCTTAGTAATGTCTATTAATGCTTTATGAATGATGAATTAACTGTTTACTAATGCTTAACTAATGATTATTAGCGTGTAGATATTATAAAGTGTTACCAGAGACGGACATGTTTGTTTCAGAGGATCTAGTGCAGTTGAACTGAAAATAAAGCCTGTAAACCAGTGGTTCTCAACCTTTTTTGGGCCAGCGCCCCCTATCCAATATCTAGGTCCCCGACCGCGCCCCACCCCCAAACTAATGAGCGAGCAGGAACGAGTGAGAGTTAACAGATGAAATAAGTACAAAATTGTCATTTATTAATACAATCGAACTATACTCCACAGATTAATCCAAAAAACAAGCTATAAACTGCATTGAATAGCAATACTAGTGTTTCTCACAGGATTTTTGGTAAATCTGTGGTGGGTGGACCTCGGGCTTTCTAGGGGGGTTCGGGGGCATGCCCCCCCGTAAGAAAAATGTGTGCAATTTTACTGTTCAATTCATCAATCTGGTGTACTTTGAGATTTCAAAATTAAAAGCTCCAACCCATATTCAGTGTGCAAATTAAACAAAGAAAAATTCAAACCTCTTTTAGTTGTGTTTGTTTACATTACACCACTACATAATAATAGTTATAATATTAATCCCATGACAGTAATAGCCATATATTGTAAAACAAATGCACTGAAAAATAAAGGACAGTCATTAAAGCGGTAATGTTTGCACTTAGGTTTTATTACGAATTTAGAGTATTGCAAGAAGCTGCTAACCTTACTTTCGAAAAATAAATAAATACAATCATGATTTTTCATGAAAAATTATGTTAAAATTGTAGGCCTAAAATCAGGTATAATTAATACAATTACAATTAATTTGGGTGATTACTTTGTTTTCATAATCAGTAAAAAAAAAATCTTCTTATAAGAATAAACACATACAGTATGAACAATTAAATTATTATTGTATTATTAATTATTTTTATATCTTGAAACTACCCAAGCAGCGTTTCGCGCTCAGATGTGATGGCGGAATGAATACGTTACCAAAATGTGATTGCAGAATATATTTAAATTATCCATCAAATTGTCATTTTCAAATTGAGTTAACAATAATGCCTGACCAGTAAATTACTTGGTGAACAAAGAAAACATTTTGGCATTAGGCATTGGAATTAGTTAATGCCTAAAAATGTAAAAGTTTTACCTTATAGAATTTAGTTTAATTTTAAAATTCGTCGCCGGAGTGAATGGGAACATGATTTATTGAAAAATATGAGTGTTTCTTAAGTCAATACTTTTTAATGGCTTGTCAACTTTCCATTCCTCTGCTGCGTGACTCTAGCCAGCGCTGGATTGTTGTCAGCGCGAAACACATTTTTGAGCGCGGGAATGCTGATTCTTGTCAGCGCTGGATTCTAGAGCGCTGGTCTATGACTGGAAAAAATAGTCGTTGCAAAAGTGACGATACATAGGCTTCATGTGCATTAAACTGGAAGAAGAACAAACGTGTCGGTGAGAAGTGAGAACACTCATTTACACCCGAACTTGACTGCACATCATATTTTTGACATTATTGATACTGCTTTCAATCGTAATGCAATAGAAATGAACACAAAAAACCTGCTAGTGCCTACCTACAACACTGCTAGCGGTCAGGAGTAGAACGGCTGCGGACGAATCTCTTTTTTTGAGCGCTGCTGACGTTTTCTTTCTCGAGCACCATAGACGCGCGTGCACACAATATGACATCACAATCTACGCATATGTTTTACAACATAATTTAACATATACATAGTCCTAACACTTTTTAAATAGCCCAATTAAAGTGTTTATTACAAATAAATTACTAAATGCTTAAAATGAATAAAAGTAAATGAGCAAAAATTTGCGTTATATATTTAAACTCATGAACGCCCCCCATTAACACCTGAACACCCCCCTTTCAAAAATCTTGCTTCCAACGCCCCCCGTTGTTCTCTGAACGCCCCCTGGGGGGGCGGTACCGCCCCCGTTGAGAACCACTACTGTAAACAAACAAAACAAACAGTGAGGTTCATGATTTGCCGGGCAGGCTCCCTCTGTCTGTCACTCACTAAAGCAAGTGTGGTGGTCATCCTGGAGGTCGTATCCTAGGCGACACTTGCAGCGGTAACCCAGTCCGTCGTTGTCAGTGCGGTGACTCAGAAGGCAGATTTGCTGACACCCGCCATTGTGTCTGCCACATGGGTTTATCACTGCGGTCAGAAAAGGGCAATTATGATGTATACTTAGCATTGGCCTAGGTAATTTTGTGAGTATTTTATAGTTTGTATTATAAACATTCAACTTTGTCTCACCAAAGGGCTGAAGAGCTGGATGAGAAACCACAATTTGTCCAGGCCTGTTAGTAGAGCGGTAGAGAAAAGTCAGCTCACTGCCATTGAACCGGTTGGTTCGAATCACACCCATCTTGACCCAGTCAGTAAAAAAGGCATGGTTCTCGAATACTGAAATCCCGAAAGGATGGGGGACCTGATGACCTCCATTCAACACTGTTTTCCTAGTGGCACATTTGAGAGCACAAATATAAACATAATTTAGCAATCAGTATATTTTTTTAAATGCACTATATCAGTGGTTCTCAACCTTTTTGTCTACAAAGACCCCCATTGTCCACAACTATGTTTGAAATCCAACAATTTAAAAAATCCAAGAATGATCCTATGAACGATTGATAAAATGTCCATAAGCACAATTTTTTTTCATAAATGCATCCCACTTTATAATATGATTTCCATCACACGAGAGTAGATGTTAAACCTCATGCTGATTTGTACTCGGCTTTCGCCAAGATAAGCACAAATTAAGATGTAGCTTTACAGTAACCTATGCTTCTCTCTCTCCATCCATTTACGCTTCTATCCATATGGTGATGTGAATCTCCTTCTGTCCGGCGTTAACGGCTGCAGTATACTTGGCACGTCAGTACACACAACGGCTGCAACTACAGTGTGGTATCCCCAGTGGACCAGCACGACAACCGTCTGGATTGAGCAGAGTAGGGAACATCTCTAGGGTCTTCAAGTGGGCACCTTCCGTCTTCAGTGTTTCGTCGACTAGCCCACGACACCTCAAGAGGGCTCGACAGTGACTCTGGCGTCCCAGAGTCACCCCCCTTAGTCCCCCACTCAACTCAGCCCAGCTTACTGACCTTTACATCCCTCCTGCTGCTGAGGTTAGCTCACGTGTGACCTAACCGCAATCTCACAATCTGCAACCCAACCATACGCGCCAACCCGTTTGACTAAGGCTGTCGAGCCCCACTGTCGTCGTTAAAGCGCTCAGTGGCAATGGTTCCGTATGGCATACTACCTACCGCAAAACACAATATCTGCCCAAACACCAACCCTCATTCACGCAATATACACAGGAACGTAATAACTGTAATTACTATGCAAACCATACAAATAAACCAACAGACTCTTCAAGTTTTTCAAGAATTCTACGAAACCGTAGCGTGGCGGCCTGTACACAGCCAGCCAGAATCTTTCAGTCTCAACCACAGCCAGTTGCTGCTCCTCTCTGCTGCTTCAGATAAGTTCTTTACTGTGCGACGCAACTCTTGGCCACTGAATCTGACGTCTCTGAGGAACCGGGTTGTAGAGTGTGCCACAAATCCTCGACAGCCCACTTCCACTGGATAAACCTGGACTCTTCATCCTCGCTGTTCTGCTTCAGTGGCCAGATGAACATACCGCAGTTTCTTCCTCTTATATGCCTCATCTACAGCATCCTCCTATGGCACTGTTAACTCTATCAGTTGAACAATGCGTGCTGATCCAGACCACAAAACAATATCTGGTCGGAGGTTAGTGGTGGCAATCTCAGGTGGAAAAATAAGCCGTTGATCAAGATCAGCCAGTATTTTCCAGTCCCTAGCAGCTTCCAGTTGTCCTGGGCGAGAATTGATTTTAACACCTTTTCTTGGTAGTTGCTCGCCTGGGCGGAGGAATATTGTCTTCTGCGTGTAATGTTTTGCTAGAACAGGTGGCAACTTATTGGTCATGTTGCGCTTGCCTTCCAATGCTAAAGCCAAACATCGCAATACTTGGTCATGGCGCCAAGTAAACCGACCTTGGCTAAGAGCCACCTTACATCCTGTCAAAATGTGCCTTAATGTGGCAGGTGATGAACACAAAGGACAAGAGGGATCCTCTCCTACCCAGAGGTTTAGGTTCTGTGGTGATGGGAGAACATCATATGTTGACCTGATAAGGAAACTGATCCTACTCTCTTCCATTGACCTAAGGTCTTGCCAGCCCATCTTGCGTTGTTCCACACTTTCCCATCTCATCCACTCTCCCTGCTTGGCCTGGGAAATGGCCTTTATACACCTCATCCTCTCCTCCTGCTTTCGCACCTCGTTAACTACCAGCTTCCTCCTTTGAGCTGGGCCTGCCTTGTGCCATTTAGGAGGAGCTAAACTGAGCCCAAAACCCCCTCTTCCATGCTGTACCTGTCCCACGATATCACCAATTTGAAGGGCAATCTTTGCCTCTACCCTAGATTTCTTTGCTGACCACTTCCTACCATTTTTTTACACAGGTGCTGCCTCCCTTACACATTTGTCGCGTGACTCTACTAGGGTCATTTCCAGTCTGACCTTGGCGCACTTAAACTCCTCGGTTAAAGCAGAGACTGGCAGCTACAATATTCCTTTACTATAAAGTCCCACTCTGCTGAGGCAGCGTGGAACTCCCAACCATTTCCTGATGTATGAACTTATTAACGCTTCCAACTTATCCACTGTTGTCAAAGAAACCTCGTACACAGTCAGTGGCCACAGCAACCTCGGCAGTAGACCAAACTGAAAGCACCAGAGTTTTAGTTTGCCTGGTAGAGCACAGCTGTTTATGCTCTTCAACCCTTCCACTGCTTGTCGTCTAACTTCTCCCACTCGAACTGTGTCCTTTAGATCCCCATCGTACCATCTCCCAAGACTCTTCACTGGGTTCTCAGAAACTGTTGGTATTGCCTCACCATTAATGACGAATATTTTATCTACTACCTTTCCTTTAACTATCGAGATGCTCCTTGATTTAAAGGGCTTAAATTGCATTCTTGCCCATTCAATATTATCGTTTAACTTACCCAATAACCGATTAGTGCAGGCTACTGTTGTAGTCATGGTTGTCATGTCATCCATGTATGCTCTGATTGGTGGTAGTCGCAACCCAGAAGCCAAGCGCTCTCCTCCTACTACCCATCTCGACTCATCTCTACAATCACATTTCATTTTAAATTCGAGTGCAATGTGAACAAGCGCATCAACTCCACCTACAGAATGCCCACAAATACCCCTTTATGGTTCAGAAGAAGTATCTCATCATCATGGTCATATGTATCAACCTTATTTTTTACTAACCTGGTTAATGGGCACAAAAAGTTTGTACACATGCTCTTCAGTTGACGTACGCATAAGAACATCTTCACATCAGTTTTTGTCTCTATAAGTCCCAATTTGTTCCTCACTTTTGACATAGGATGAAATCCACTGAATTTGACCAAATCCCAACAAAGTGTGTTTTATAAATATATAAAACTATTTTTGAGGGGATGCAATTAAATAAGAAATATCCTGATTTGTACTTGTTTTGCATTATTTTAAATAATTTTAGGTCATAATGAGGATATTGGATATTTTCTAAGGTCTCCTAGTGGGATCTGGCCACCTGGTTGAGAACCACTCATTTACATGGTCCTAAAAGGTTTAAAATAGCGAGTTGCGGAGTATAATACCTGTCCAAGCCACTGTATGTGACGGTCTCTACCAGGTTAAAATGGCTGTCTGTCCAGTAAACTCTCTTGGTAACCAAATCCAAGGTGATTCCAGTAGGGGAACCCAGTCTGGTCTTAACCAACTCAAACCGGTTACTACCATCCATGAAGGCCCGCTCCAATTTTACATTATCTGTGTTATAGCCAGAGTCTGTGAAGAACATGTATCTGTAGGAGACAGGATAGAGCAATCAGACAAGAAGGTAGATGAGTTAAAGTTTCCTTTACAACGCACTGAATCACATCCACACACAAACTGTACTTACCCCACAGTTGGGTCCAGAGCAAGCCCATGAGGAGTCACCAAGTTTTCTGCGATCAGCGTGACACGATTTCCCCCATCATAATCACATGCTTCAATTCTCTCCACCTGATCCTCAACCAGGTACAGCTTGAAGTTGATCCAGTCCACAGCCACATTCTGGGCATTGTGCACTGCTTCAGACAGCACCTCCGTCTTATCACTACCATCAAAATTTATGGAGTAAACCTGAAAAAAAGTTGTTGTTGTTTTTTGTGAACATAACTGTATTCACATTTACAGAACATTGTAATTTCACACTATAAACCATGAAACACCTTCTGAGAATTGGTATCTGTCCAGAAGATCCTTTGAGTGTGCCAGTTGTAACCAACACCCACAGCGTAACCTTTACCATCTGATTGGACGAGAAGTCTGATAAACCGCCCATGTATATCTGCCATCTTGACATCACGCCCATCTGTGAAGATCAGCTGTGGTAAACCTCCTGTGAGGACCAAGAAGACAAGAGACATTACAACGTAGCCTAATATCGAAAATGTAGATAAAATTCTAAAATGCTGTGCACAGCCTAAAAAGTGAAATAACTGTTGACTATGTAATACTATAACATTTGGCTATATGAATATACCATTTCTATTTTTATCTGTATTATATTACTAAATTACATATTTTACTAAATTGCTTTGAATGGGATTCCAAGTACTGTGGGAAGGGCTGCTGTGATCCTGTATTAAAATTTCGAACTCAAACAGTTACATTAGAATTACATTTAGACATACCACTCATTAAGGCAAGCATTATGTTTGACAGATTTTAGCATTTAAAAAGCATTTTCAGTTCTATTTTACACTCGCCTGAAATATTGGCCTTGCAGACATGACCCTGCTCCAGGAAATATCCATCAGCACAGCTGCAATGATGTGTCCCTGGGCGATCCTCACAGAAATGATCACAGATACCCCAAATTTGACAGTCATCATAGTCTGAGGATGAACCACATACATGGGTCAATGATGTGACTCATTTCTTTTGTCCAGATTTTTTAAGTTAATCATAAATGCATTCATACATTCAATGACTTGAATACATTTTACATTTCTGAATTAAAAGTAATTTTGATATTTTTGTTAGGATTAAAGTCATGTCTAGGTGGTGGAAAAGTCCAGAGATTGTATATAATTTCACTTTTAAAAAAGCAGTAAATCTGTCTAAAAAATAGTATTAATATTTTAACTTTTGTCCATCAAATCAAAGTGCTGCAAAACCAAACTGCAGGAAGCCATTTTATCGTCATGTGACAAGAAGCCATTTTGTCGTCATGTAAAATGAAAACTATAATATCTAAAATACTTTCTTTTAAAAAAAAAAAAAACGTAAAAAAACAACGATTATGTATTCTCACATGCATTTGAGTTCTAAGGTGTAACATTGTATTATTTTAACACCACTAAATATCTATCAAAAATGTATGAAAGCAATCTGAATACAAAAATTACATTTCTGAGCACTTGACACTTGTATTTTGAACTAGTTTTTTTAAAGGATTTCTCCTTTTCATAATCTCAGAGAACCTTATTAGTTATTAACCCACATGCTAAATCCCTCTTAAAGTGCTAATCCAATCAATTAAGGGTTATTCTGAAAAACTGGATTGTATAAACTCACAGAGATTATTCTGTCTAGTATAATGTGATATTATCCAGATTTAGATAGAAATATGATCTGTATTCAGATAAGGGGTCTCATGCACTGACCCACACAGGTGCGGCTGTCATTGGCCACAGTGAAGCCGTCGGGACAGTAGCAGGCTCCACCATGCGGGCTGGGATGACATCGGTACTCACAGCTCAGAGCAGAACACTGGTTTAAACCTGCAGGACAGAGAGTGTTATCAGAGGTAGTTAGTTACTGTAAGTATCTGGGGCAGCTGAGTGATCACAGCTTGTCTGTCACATGCATGAAATATGCATATGAAAGTCACATCAAAGAACATCTGGTCATCATGAATATTATAATAAAATGTGACTTTAACCCAGACAAATACATTTTCTGAAAATCTATATTTTTGTACATTGCACAAGATGTGAACACATAATTCTGAGTATCATAATTTTTAAGTAGGCTAGTCCACTGGTTGTGTACAAGTGAATTTACTTCAAATCTACTTTACTCTTTCCCCACCATTAACTGAATGTTCTGGCTATCCATGTTTTCACTGTTATACACGGTAGGGGGCGCTATTACGCATCTTCTGAAAGAGCAGTTACCATGGTTTAACTATAATAACCATGGTTTTTTGGTTTTATTTGTAGTAAAAGTACAGGTATATTTCAAAGGTATATTTCAAGTATAAAAAATAATACCTAAATAGGAACATCGTAGTATACATATAGTTTTCTATTTATATATTATATTTTTGCACTTTAAGTATGATGTTATGTTCACTTAAAGAAAACTTACAAGTATACTTGTGGTATAAAACTACTAACCCTACGATAATTATATATATATATATATATATATATATATATATATATATATATATATATATATATGTATATGTATATGTATATATATATATATTATCATTACTAATAATAATTATGTAAAAAATAAAATAATTTCATTTAATGTCTTTTAGGTATTTACCGCAGGTCAGATGTACTGTAGTGTTGCTCTCATCTGTTCCACCAGGGCAGTCGGGGTGTTCGTCACACACTTTGTTTATGGGCACACACATCGAAGAGCCAGGACAGGGCCATTCACCAGGGTAACAGTCTCGGATCCCTGGGTCTGAAAGTATGAAATCCTCAGCATATAGGCTTAACTAATTAATCATATGTTTTTTTACTAAATCTTAATAGATGTGATTGAATCTGTTGCATATTGACAGGAGAGAGGAGGTGTCAATCTCACCACATCCATTTTCATCGCTAAAGTCTCCACAGTCGTTGATGCCATCACACACCCACTGCTGAGGCATACAGCGGCCATTACTGCAGGCGAACTCTGACCCAGCACAGGTCCGATACTCTGGCAAAGAAGACAAAACACAGCAGTGCTTTATGTGGCAGAAAAAAATCTATAAGTTAGCTATGTATGGTACTTAAATGGTAGTCAAAAGAATATGGTACTACCATGTCCAAAAATCATGGTATTAGCACATACCAAATACAAGGTAATTTTGGTACTTTTATTAATGACCTAATGTATTTTGACTGTTTACAACACATGTAAAGAACCAAAAACACCCAAATTCACTTCCTGATACATTAACTTTCTGTAATGCCATTGCCAGGACCTTTGGTAGAATAGGTGAGGTGTATTGTCCTCAGTGTGTATGGGACCCACCACAGTTTTTCTCATCACTGTTGTCGCCACAGTCATCCCAGTGATCACAGACGAAGGCCATCGGGATGCAGTATCCACTGGCACATTCAAACTGATGTGACTGACAACGCTTTGCTGTTTCAGGGAAGAAATACAAAGAATATGGAAGGATGGTCAAATGTTGAACATTAATCTGAACATGCTTTACTGGCATCTTTGATTGATAGTTCACTCTCACTCACTGCAATTGGATTCATCTGATCCATCTCGACAATCTAGTATCCCATCACAGCTCTGAGTGTTGTTATAGCAAGCACCGTTGGCACATGTCTTCTCTGTGCAGGCTGGGTAATCTGGATTCAACAAGAGGAAATGCGATGCATTTTATTGGCATTCCAAAACCAGATGATTTTTTTTCATTACCCACCACCAGCATACCATATTAAAATAGTAACTGATTTATCTTGAGATTTTTATGTGTATTGGACAATTAAAAGTGGTCATATGCCTTTTGTCTTGTAAAGATAACATTGCTAAAGACCTTTGTAACATTCATCAGAGGCCTGTTTGCAATACATTTTAGTTTTTGAAGTTCATTCTGGATCAAATAATATCATTAACAAGTGTATGTTATATATGTTAGATTATTAAAATAAAATATTTATTGAAATAATACTTTTAATTTTCTAACTTTATGAGAATTTTTAAGTGTTCTATATATTGATTAGTAGGAGTCTGTATTGCTACTGAAGAGTGGTAAATGGCAGATTTATTTTCATTGTACAGTAGAAAGAGAGGCCCAGGCTGCATTACTTTGTTTCCATGAAGAAAGTGCTAAAATAAACATGGACATTTGTTACTAAATAGATGTTTGAGCCTTGTTTAGATCTTTTTATATTTGCATTATATTTAATTTAGGACTAATATTGTGGTCAAAAGTTTACCATGCAGAATCTGCAAAATGTTAATTACTTTAACAAAATAAAAGAGGTCATTCAAAATAAATGTGTTTTTTTAAATTATTTAGTACTGTCCTGAATTTGACATAAAGGATGCTTACATATAGTCCACAAGACAAAATTACCCTCTTTAAAAGTTAACATACCCTTGATTCTTAAAACTGTGTGTCGTTACCTGAATGAACCACCGCTGTTTTTGTTTTGTTTTGTGATGGTTTTTCAGGAGTCCTGAGCAGTTAAACTGCCCAACGTTCTTCAGAAAAATCCTCCCCAGGTCCTGCAAATTCTTTGGTTTTCTCACATCTTTTGCATATTTGAACCCTTTCCAGCAGTGACTGTATGATTTTGAGATCCATTTTTTCACACTGAGGACAATTGAGGGACTCATACGCAAGTATTACGAAAGGTGAAAACATTCACTAGATGCTCCAGAATGAACACATAATGAATTAAGAGCCAGGGGGTGAAAACTTTTTGAACTTAAAGATCAAGGTAAATTGTACTTATTTTGTCTTCTGGGAAACAATTAAAGTCCCCTTCTATAATTATATGCCCTAAAACTCATCTTTGATCACCGAAATGACATTTAAATGTTTTTTTCCTTGAAAATAGCTTTAAAACAACTCTATACCATTGCCTCATTTAGTATACGGGGTTCTATGAATATGCAAATTAGCCCCGCCTCCACTCACTCATGTCAGCTCAGAGATCCTCTCGTTGATGGTCACACTTTGACGTGATTGGTGACAAGGGAGTTTGTGACGTCAGAAACACCAGCGATTTCAAACCGCGTTTTTGAGACTGTCTTCGGTTCAGTGCAGTTTTAGAGAGAATATACCCAGCAGCAATGGTGCTGACTTATAAATTTGCACATGTTTTGTCTTAAAGCATATTAAAAACATCAAATAGACATATAAACAACATTAAAAGCTTGATTTTAACCACAGGGCGGCTTTATCTTCTGTAGCTCTGAAGGGCAGTACTAAATGAAAAAATATGATCTTCAAACAAAATAAGAAACATTTCTACATCCTCATCCTGTTCAAAGATTTCCACCCCCAGCTCTTAAAGCATCATGTTTCTTTCTGGAGCATCAGTGAATGTTTTCACCTTTTGTAATAGTCTTGTTTGAGTTCCTTGTCCTCAGTGTGAAAATATGGATCTCAAAATCATACAGTCACTGCTTCAAATATGCAAAAATGCTGGAAAACCAAAGATTTTGCGGGACCTGGAGGATTTTTCTGAAGACTGTTGGACAGTTAAACTTCTCAGGACAAACAGTGTACTCATGAACAACCATCACAAAATAAAAAAAAACAGTTGTAAATAACATTAATTTTGTATGATCCCTTTTATTTTGTTAAAACAATGAACATTTTGCAGATTCTACAAGAGCTATGTAAAATTTTTACCGCAACTGTATATATTCAGTTATATTATATATAGAATTTAGTATTTTTTCTTTACTTTTTTTGTATGTCTGACAGATTTACAGTATAAAGAAACACTCTTACTGCAGTTGTTCTCATCCGAGTTGTCCACACAGTCTGGCACATGGTCACATCTGTATTGTTTGGGAATGCACTGCCCTTCTCGACAAGTGAACTGGTTTGGGCTACATGTCTGACCACCTTAGAAAACAAACAGTAGGGTCACCTGTGTTAATACTCCCATTTGAATTGCTGAATTAACTGTATTATTTCAGTCATTTAAATTAAGGCACATGTAGACATACTGCAGGCTCTTTGCTCATCGGAGCCATCGGTGCAGTCCGGTTCTCCGTCACAAACAAACGCTTGAGGGATACACTCCCCTCCTGTCAGGCACTTGAACTCAACAGAGCTACAAGTTGATAATGCTGAAAATACAATGAGAAGATGTATGAAAATATTACATTTGGCAGATGCTTTGACGTGACATCTTGTCATGGGTTAATCCAAAAAGTCAGTGTTCACCCAGCGATACTCACGACAGTTCAGTTCATCAGAGTCGTCCGTGCAGTCCTTCGTTCCATCACACCTCCAGTCTTGATTTATACACTGACCATTACTACACTGGAACTGGCTGCTGGTGCACTGACCTGCTCAGAGAATTATGGGTTAATTTAGTCTGACTAGCAATCTAATTTGACAAAACATCACTTAGCACTTGTGGCAATTGGACATATGACAAATATAGTATGTGTCCACATAGTCAAATATTAAAATAAGTTCAAATAAAAAAATTAAAAAAAATTAAATTAAAAAAAATGGTGTTGCTGGTTTGAGAGGTGGGCATCACTGCTCAGGTCCAGCTTGTTACATATTAGAATAGATTTGTTGAGTCACGAACCTAAAGGTTGGTGTTAAATGAAATCTTAATGACTCTGACCCTGACTTAAGTTTTTATGGGAATTTGGGAAAAAAATCTCACTTTTGCAAGGAATAACTTATCAATGAGTAACTCTGTTTATGGATTTAGGAGCTACTGTGTAGAACATCTGAACCTCATGCGATGCCTAGTAAAATTTGTTATAGCCTACTCATTTTGTTGGGGCGTTACAAACTAAAGTTGCAACGGCGCTAACTTTTTCATTGGCCTGACAGTAGAATAATAATGTAGATTATCCTAGCTACTTTATCCAACGAGAAGCGTTGGACACGTCCACGACTTACCTAAACTGTCTCTTATTTGTAGGCGTGGCAAATCAGATTCATTCTAGTGAGTCGGTTCAGACTAGTGTTCATTTTACCAGCCATTTTTAAATTTAGTTTCAGTTTTAGTCCAGTTTCAGCATCGCTTGTTAGTTTTTATCACATTTAGTCGACATCATCCCATTTTTATTTAGTCTAGTTTTAGTCGACTATAAGTCGAGCATTTTAGTCTTTATTTTAGTCCAAGAAAACATCATTTTATTCGTTTAGTTTTAGTCAACAAAAACTGTCAACATTTTAGTCTAGTTTTAGTCAGGACATCATTTTAACCTTTTACTTTTTTGTCAGCAGATAATATTTAACATTTCCTAAAATTATTTCACATTTCAACATTTTCTCTCATCCTCTTTCTCCCGAGCCCCGTGCAAAGCATGTTTTACTTTTAACCTGTCGCCGCCTCGCCGTGAATCCAGCTCCTGTCTGCTCCATGTGTTGTGTAGTAGGCTACTCTGTGCCCGGCCCGCCCGCTCCAGGTTTGAAAGTGGGTGTGTGGCGGACGAGCTGACGAGGAGGAGGCGGAGGAGAAGACAGGATTTGACAAAACCATATCATATAATAATATGTAATTTTCGTCTCGTCTTTGTTCGTGAACTAAAATGTCCATAGATTTTAGCCCAGTCTTTTATTTACCGAACTGCATTTTCGTCTCGTCTTTATTAGTCTACGAAAATTATTTCTGATTTACTCCCAGTTATTGTTTATTAGTGGGGATTTTAGTCTCGTCTCGTCTAGTTTTCGTTCGGTGAAAAATGTGCGTTGACGAAAATATTTTCGTTTAGTTTTCGTTAACGAAATTAACACTAGTTCAGACTAAACGCGCCCCCATCCCTCCCTATGTAAGTACTTCTGCGTCGTACCTACGCCGGAGCCTCTACGCTATAGACTACACGTTGGTTTTCATTTATACTTCTGCATCGTTGTCCGCGTTGACGCGCAATTACACATGCAGAGGGAGCATGTGAAACCCGAGGGGTTCTTCTAGCAGACCAATCACAGCGCTTGCGGTAGGCCTACGCGTAGAATTGACGCGTTGTTACATTTTTGGAGAGGTGCACGTCAGGGTACGCCGAAGGGTACGCGCGCTACACACAGCCTACGACGTAGCTACGGCGTGAGTTCGATGCTGAAGTATAAATTGGAATTTAGAGAGTCCGATGCATTAGTGAATCGGTCCGTTCAAATGGTTGATTTTCCCAAAAATTATTCACCATTCGAGCCCCTGTTATATGTAGGCTACTATTTCGACTCGGCTGATACTGTTTGATACTGTCATCCTATTCATTCATTAAAAAAAAAAATCTTCTTTTTTTTTTGGCCAACAATTAACCTTATAAATTATACTATTTGATAGTTGTATTATATGTTTTGGATATATAAATCTATATAAACATATTTAAGCATATACATATATATATATATATAAGCATTTCAATAAGGTAGCTACTTTTTGTTTGTTGAGTAGTTTTCCCTGAAAGAATGTGGTTTCATCAGTTTAACTCAGGAGGTTAATGTATCCCAGACAGCAAAATAGATTCTGCCCATGATGATCCGGGACACATATGATACATGTGGATTCCACGCATACCAGATGTGGGCCAGATCTGGGCGAAACTATGTTGCTGTCTGGGATGCAAATGCTTTTAAAATTAGTTAATGAGTGCTCCAAAATGGCAAAATGGACAATATTAATATTGGGGTCATTGCTCAAAATGTTTTTTTTTTTTTTTTAAGATGAGAGTAGCCTATTGTATTGTTTGTTGAATAATTATCAAAGTCTAATCCATTATATAAGATATGTTATTACAGATTCTAGTATTAAATATATTCTACAAAAGGATTACTGTAAAAAAAATCATCCAAACGCACTCTGAATATATATATACATAATACAGATTAAGAATTATGAATAAGAAAGCAAGTATTGAAATATTTCAACATTGTATTAAACATACCTTGCACAATGGAGGGTCCATGAATTAAAAATAGCACTGCTAAAACATAAAGACCTAATCTGTCCATTGTTTTATTGGGTCAAAACTTTTGCAGAGTTGAGGATAGCAGGCCATAGAATGAGAAGAACTTTACACGTCTAGCTCCGTAACTGTCTCAGTATACATCCAAGGTGAGTTTGTCTCCAGACCACAAAGGTCCTTGATTAGCTTTTCTCTTAAAATAAGCAAAGACTGAATGAAGGAGACAAAGGTGCAGCCCTTTATGACCCTAAATCTGTATGACTTTAATCTAATATTAACTTTTTCCAGTTAAACATGTGAGCATCAGCAAAAAATCTTCAATGTCATTTTTGTATAACAGGAGGATATACTGTCCTAACCAATAAAGGCATAAAAAAGGTCAAACAGTTAACTTAAAAAAAAAAAAACTAAATGTAATGTCTTGTATTATACGTCTATAATAATCCTCGTTGTTTGTGTTAGATTTTGTTGTTACTGTAAAATGCTTATTTACTGTATTTAAATTTAAAGCTGTATTTTTCCACTATATATATTTAATGGTTAAATGTAATTTGGTTAAATACCATGGGAGGTAAACACTTAAGCTTTTGGGATTCCTAAATTGATGATGTCACATACTGTGGCTGTGTGGCATCAATTCACAGCATCTAAGGGAAAAGCACATGGAAATCTAAAATAATTACAGAACTCTGAGAAAAATCTTGTAGTTACATAATTTATTATGTGAATTGTGTCAGAAAATAGAATGACATTTATTTTCTACAGAAATAATTTCTCTTCTGTCCCACTTTATCTGATGCATTTTTGCAAATAGGACAAAGTGAGTAGTTAAGTTATTAGATATGAGTTTATTAATAACTTGTATAGTAATAAAAATGACTAAATGGCAGTGCAGTGCATAATATCCCTTTCATGCGTGAATTATGATAACCTCAGTTAGGATTTTTTTCCTATGTGTTTTTATTGCTCTTAGGGCATGAAAAACAAGATTTGAATTTTTATTTTATTTTTTTACACGTTTCAAAGAGATTTTCAGATGTCTACTTGAGTGGACAGCATGTGTTTATGGTTTAGATTGAAGAGGTACTGTATTAAACATAATACATTAATAAAACAGATATAGTGTGTGTATTTAACAAACCAATTAATAAAAATATAGAAAATCATGAGAAAACTATAAAATATATACGAAAAATAAATATTTGAAATATTGCAAAGGCAATTGAACTTCATAAAAGTTGGACTTCGCGTATCTTTGATATCAGAACATGAGGACGTGCTTCCATCAGAAATTTCTACAGGCTGTCAAGGTACAATGTGGAAACCACTCAGATGCTCCCTCCAGTGTACCAGAGTATGTCGATTTACCCTTATTAGCTGATAATTCTGATTATGTTCAAGATGAACACATTTCTAGCATAGCCCTCCCCTGAGAAAACCTAGTGATACATTTTTTTTCAATCTCATCTGAAATGAGCAGTGTCAGTGTCAAACATTACAAGTAACATGCAAAACGCAAATCAAATTACTTTTTTGAGGTTACAAAGTAATGCGTTACAAGTAACATTACGTAATCAGATTTTTTTATGTTACGAGTAAAGTAATGTATTACAAGTAGCCATTACGTAATCAGAATATTTTTTTATCTAACAAGTAAAGTAATTAATTACAAAGAAATGTGCATTACGTAATCAGATTACTTTTTGATGTTACGAGTGAAGAAACGCATTACAAGAAATGTGCATTACGTAATCAGATTACTTTTTGATCTAACAAGTAAAGTAATGCATTACAAGCAACATGCATTACGTAATCGGATTAAATTTAATCTAACAAGTAATGTGCATTACGAAATCAGATTACTTTTTGATGTTACGAGTAAAGAAATGCATTACAAGCAACATGCATTACGTAAACAGACTAATTTTTTTATCTAAGATGTAAAGTAATGCATTACAAGTAACATGCATTACATAATTAGATTACTTTTTTGATGAAATGAGTAATGCATTACAAGTAACATACATTTTGTAATACATTACTTTTTTGATGTCAATAAAATTTACATTCTAATAACACAAATACATTTATTTATAGTAAAAAAATGCTGCTTATTTTCAAAAACAGCATTCACAGTATAAGTATGAATTGTAGCTGAAATATAGGCATTGATGCATGAGGTCCACTATAGTGGACAGATGATTAATCTGAATTTTCTCCCAATCTAAAAACTTGGAAAATGTAACTGTGATATGACTCATTAGATATTGCTTGATGCCACAATATTTTTTTTACTTGCAAGAGTCTCCTAGGATAGAAGGAATGGGTGGATATTCCGGAGCAACTTGGCATTTCTGACTGACCCTTTGCCATCTTGGTTTGGAGGGGGAAAAAAATCGACACACAACGGCTTGCAACTTGGTTGCAATGTATAGGATGATGCACCAGGCTCCACTGTAGAGATTGATGTGCAACTATGCCATCAAAACCCATGCAAATTCAAGAAAATGCTTTTTTAATAGCTGTCCACTTTAGTGACCTCTATGCATGAAAGGGACATAGACATAGTGCATTTAGTGTGTTGTGCATTGCACAAGAGTGTATTTAAATTAATTAAATCTATTTCGGAATTAAATAACAAAAATTATGGCAGGAAGGAAACATTTTTAATAGGCATAGCCTATGCTAGAAACAAGCAAAAGTTGTTTGAGCTTTTAAGTGATCCTCATTTTTCTAGTTCCCTTTCAATCGAGAACGTCAGATATAGTCGACGTCGACTTAGTGGGGATCACGCTTAGGGAGCCTGTCTTCTTTGAAGTACTATTAAATGAAGCCAATTCAACCTTGGCGTGCGTGATTACACGCTCCGCCCCGCAGCGCAGGTATAAACACGGAGGTGGACGCACGCACCAGTTGCCTTTAGCTTCGGAGCCAATCGGATGTTTCTGAAGAGTACTATTGTTTAAACGAGTGTGTCAGTGTTCTTGCGGGAAGACCTCCCAGTGTTGGTGTTTCTACAGCGCCAGTGCAGCGGTGATCGCGAGCTTCTCAAGCTCTCAACTGCTGTTTTAACAGCATCAAATTTCTATTTGTTTGTGTGTTTGACGGTTGGTTAGACGGTTGGCCAGTTCATGTTCCCATTGCGGGAATATGACTGTCGCTGTTTTGAGGTCGAGACTCGCCTTCTTCTGCGAAGCGTGAGTCCCCATTACCACGTCCCGCCTTCAGGTGCTGTATGGGGTGGGTGATAGGAGGATAGTGTTGGATGTCTCGCCCGGTTCCCTGTGGGCTTCTCACTCCTCCCTTCCACAGCAGCCGGTGAAGTCCCCAGTGGAGCGTGCTGGTCCATCTGTAATGGGTGGGCCGGCCATTTCACCCGGGGCTCCCCCAGAGGACAGGATCGGAGGGTGAGCTGGCCTCTGGAGATGACGACTCGACTGCGTTATCTCCCTCTGGGAGTGTGAAGGGTTATGAGGCTATCCCTCCAGTGGAGCGGCCTGTTGCGACACACCTATGTCCAACGACTGCTACAGACCTGTGAGCTCGCATCAGGTTTGACAGTCAGAGCTTCTCGAAAGCCTCAATCCAAGATGCTACAAAGAAAGGCCTTTTTTTAGAATGCCCCGTCCCCAAGCTTGGCTTCCTCCATATGAAGACCACTTCAGCACTGGCTTAAGGTCGAGTCCCGAGGTGACCGTGGCAGAGCGCACACCCTGTGTGACAACAGATCACCCCGACCTGCCACCAAACCCTCAGCCCGTGATCAGACCTTTTGTTTCTCCGGGCCAACCGCTCATAGAATGAGGTCCAATAACACCGACTAAGGGGCCATGTACAAAGGGCATGCTTTAACGGAGGCCTGGGCGACCTCCGACTGCATTGGTATTCATTACCTCGAGTTGTTGCAGTGCACCTTGCTTTGAGTCAACGCTGCTCAGCGAGCTGGTACTGGTCTGAAAGACAGCATCGCGACCGTTGCACTAAGCTTCCCTTGCATGTCACAACTCGCCCGTCAGCTCCTCCTTGGAGTCAGATGCTTCTGAGAATCGCTTCATTTCACTATTTCTTCCGGCCTGCTCAATCGTGTAACCTATTCGTTGAGTGAGATCCTGAAGGCGTTCGCCCCTTTCAGTGCTCTCTTTCCTGCAAAATGGGTTGGAGTGAGAGCTGTGTCCTCCACCCTCAAAATGATGTTGCCTCTATTTTTTCTTTGACGGACATCATGATGTGGTAGCATGGGAAGCACGTCCTGATCGTCTTTATCCTCTTGGGCCTTATCTCTGGTGCAACTGCACTGCAGAGACCGCCCCTGAGCCACTGCAGGCAGTGAGTTAAAAATTCTGTTTTTAAAGAAACAGTTCTCCTGCTCGCGTTGTCTCTACTAGAGGGTAGGGACTTGCTCGCTTTTGGTCAACGAGTTGTGCCTGGATTTCAGGCCGGCTAACTCTCACGAGCTGAGACCCTGGCCTGGATATGTGCCCAAGGTTCCTACCTCTCCCTAAAGGTTGGACCAGGTGGTGAGCCTCCAAGCGCTGCCCCGGAGGAGGCAGACCCAGCCCTGGCTTTCTCTGTCCGTCCGCTTCATTGCGGTTATACGTGCACAGAACGCAAGCCTTAGGACCTCAGACCAGCTCTTGTCTGTTAAAGAAATCAGCAGAAAGGAAAGGCTGTTTCCAAACGAGGTTGGCCCACTGAATGTTGGCTGCCTTCATCTTGGTGAAAATCCAGAGATGCACGTGTCCACTCAGGTGGGGAGCTCGTCTGAAGTGAGTGTGTGTTCCCGCCTAGGCGTTGACACAGAGTCAAGTCAAGTCAAGTCACCTTTATTTATATAGCGCTTTTTACAATACAGATTGCATCAAAGCAGCTTCACAGTGATAACATGAAAATAATACAAGTAGAACAATAGAAGTTTGTTTCTAAAAGAAAATTGCATCAACGTCCACGTACATCCACGTACGTACCAACGTAATATTGTTGAATATTAAATGTCCCCAACTAAGCAAGCCAAAAGCCAAGGCAACAGTGGCAAGGAACCAAAACTCCATCAGGTGACAGAATGGAGAAAAAAAACCTTGGGAGAAACCAGACAGAGTGCTTCGCTGACAGATATTCTAGAGTTGGGGGCTGGGCGACACCTATAGTCGAACCGCTGCTTCCCGTGGGCTCCCTTCTCATGAAGCCAGTCCACTGTGAGCCCGGTTCAAAGTGTCGGCTTGCTGCGCCATTCCCCTCCTATGGACTGGATACATGCGCAATTCTTGCTCCAGTAGAGTTCCCTCTTATACCGAACCCTGTTGAGTTCCTCCACACCCTCCGGTGACGGACGAGGCAGAGCTTCCGAAGCCAGGCCTACCACTCGTATGCACTGTGGAACTTGTGCTAGGCTGGGTCCATATGTTGCGATCTCACGGTGATCCCATATGTGTATTCTTCCACGATACGGCTCCCTGCGGCGAGCCTGTGTCTTCCCTTGGCAGAGCTTTTTGCCATTACTGACTGGTTAGTAGCTCCCCCTTATAAGGTGGAGCCTCCCCAGTGACATTCCATATGTTGTACTGCCCTGCGGATCGCCCAGTCCATATGTGTATTCTCCACATGTTACCTCCCTGTGGGCAGGGTGTATATTTCCGCAGTGTCGGCTCGCTTTAAATGGTACCACCTCTGTCGAGGTTCCAAACGTACCGTACCGATACTAAAATGTGACGTGAACACACTGCAGATCACTGATTGGTCAGACAGAAACGTCACTACCAGCGTCATTGTATTTGCGAGACATCAAAGTAAACCCTAGATTTAAATAGCCAGTAACAGCCACCGCTGTTCTTCACAAAGAACTGGCAAAAGTAATGATTATGAATATGTAAAATATAGCAAGGAGATATTTTAATTGTTTATTAATAAACACGTGTTTTCTTTGTCGGCTAAGATGAAGTTGACGATGCTGACTCACGGTCTTCAGTAGCCTAGTGAACGTGCCAGACAGAAATGCACATTTCATAAGGATTACATAAGCAGAGAGCAGTCTGTAGTCTGTTTTCTTTCGTTTTGAATTGTTCTGTTTAAAAGTAGACATGTGAGGCAAGTAGGCTACCTTATATGCTGAGTTTCGGTTCATTTATGAGACGAGCTCCAGTTCACGCGCCGGCACCTCCGTTTCCTATCTATCGTCTGCTATATTTGCTTTTTATTTATTAAATCCAGGCAATTGGTTGATGAAACATTGATTAAAATTAAGATACAATTAATACAAAACGAAATTCAGGTTAAAGAAAGGTTTTGTGCTTTCTGTTTTATGTCTCTGTGAAAGTTTTAAGCGTCTTTTAGTGCCGCTTTCAGAGCACTCACGTCCGTGACGGAGAACGCGTCCGTAACATTGTTTTTTCCTCATAAATGCGAACACGAAAAATAACATAAAATAAAATGAATATTTTATGTACTGTGGAGACTGAGAGCCAACCCTTCTTCATCCGGTGGGTAGTAGCCTATTACTTTGGTTTGCGCAGTGTAATTCACATAATCACTAATAAATATTTTGCCTCCAAGTTTTTTAAGCAATCAGAAATCTGAGGGCACTGCTATAATCCCACCCACTTTGAAGCGGTACTAACTGCAGTGGAAAAGCAAACCGAGCTGTGTGCCGTGCTGAACCGAGTCGTACCACGCAGTGGAAAAGCGAAGCGAGCCGAACCGCGCCGAGCCGAACCGTAGTGAACTGTACCGAGCCGTACCAGCAGTGTAAAAGCGCCATTCGTCTTATTTGCATGGTCGGAGGACGGAGGATATGGAGGACCAAACCTGCAGAAATTAAAAATGAATAAATTAATAAATAAATGATTAAATAAACAAATAAATATGTGAATAAATGTAAAAAATAAATAAATAAATAAATTACTATTCATACTTTTATTTCTTTATTTATGTATAATTATATATTTTTCCACATTTATTTCTTTTTTCATTTATTTATTTCCACTTTTATTTATTTTCACATTTATTTATGTATATGTGTATTTATGGCTACATTTATTTATTTATACATTTATTTATTCATACATTTATTTATTTATTTATACATTTATTTATTTATACATTTATTGCTCTGTATGCTAATGAGGGGGGCATGTTTTACCTCAGACATAGCAATCGAGCTCAGAGTGGCAGTGCTGAAGCTTTGAGGCCACAGTGACACCTTGTGGTGTGACCAAACAATACGCAAGAGGTTTGTGGACGTGACTTTACAGGTCACGCAGGAAATAAATGACTTGGAGATGGGCAATATGGCCAAAATCTTATATCACGGATAATGTCCTATAATATCACCCTAACTGTATGTAGCTATATAGGTCTACCATAGGCCTATTCTGGACATGGCCGTAAAACATCAGCAGGTCGGAATTTCTTAAATGTCGGGGCACGCATGAACAGAATCTGCTGATAACAGACACTTTGACATGGAAGCGCGTCAAATTATCCTCATTCAGGGAACGGTGGGTTGCATACGCAACCAGGACGTTCCTATGTCTAATTCACATATTAATGTGCTTTGTAGAAATTAGAGCAACGTTTCATATAAGAATATCTCATTATTATTTTTTTCCCTTTATATCAAATATTTAAAGAGCTGTTTAATGTCTTACACTAATAGAAAAATGGATGAAAAAAGAAGACACAAATACCTTTGAAAATATATATTTTTAAATCAAATGCTTTATTAATGTTATAAATATATAAACAATTATACCTTTTATTATATATATTTTTTAAAAAAAAGGTGAAAGTGACATGTGAAAGCCAAGTATGGTAACCCATACTCGGAATTTGTCCTCTGCATTTAACCCATCCAAGTTAGTGCACACACATCAGGAGTAGTCATGAACACACACACACACTTAAAACCGTGGACACACACACCCAGGGTGTGATTGAGGGTTAGGTGCCTTGATCAAGGGCACCTCAGTCATTTTCTGTTGGTACTGAGAATCGAACCCGCAACCTTTAACTCTCTAACCATTAGGCACCAAAAAATATATATTTTTAAATAATAAGTAATAAAATACATTGGCATAGTCATGGCATAATAATCTCATAGTTACAGTTAGAACAGTTAATCATCATTTCTCTTTCTGAATAAATTGGGTGTATTACTGCTTGAATCTATTTATTTAGATTAATTTTGTATACCTGAGTTCCAGCCCAAGCATTAACAACACTAAAACCAAATAAAACCCCAAAATGTCAAAGACAAACATGAAAATATCTGACTAAAAGCATGTTTTGAAAGAATGTTTGGTAACACTTTATTTGAAGGGGTGTGCATAAGACTGACATGACACTGTCATAAACATGACATAACACCTGTCATGAACATGAAGGAGTCTTTATGAATGTTTATGACTGTTGTCATTAAGTGTCATTCGGTAAATTATGACACTTTTAATGCAAAGTTGACATTGTTTAAAATGTCTTTGTTATGACAACTTGACATTAACAAAGACAAAAATGTCTTTGTTATGACAACTTGACATAAACCAAGACAAAAATGTCTTGATTATGACAACTTGACATTAACAAAGACAGAAATGTCTTTGTTATGACATCTTGACATTAATCAAGAAATCATAACCTGTCAACCTGTCACAAATATGTCATAACAGGTCTAATTATCAAACTTAAAGAAGTTATTTAGCTTTGCGTTAACATTACATTACCGTGTCATATGTGGTTGGTTTTGACTTTGGCCGTCATGACACCATTATAACTGTGTCATGAATATTTTACTTGTCCTCAAGTAAAGTGGAACACATTGTACTAGTTATAAAGATGTCAGTAAGGGTTATTACACTGTCAAATGCTTTAACATATGACATATGACAAATGCTTTAACATATGACAGGGTAATGTAATGTTAACGCAAAGCAAAATAACTTCTTTAAGTTTGATAATTAGACCTGTCATGACATATTTGTGACAGGTTGACAGGTTATGATTTCTTGGTTAATGTCAAGTTGCCATAACAAAGACATTTCTGTCTTGGTTAATGACAAGTTGTCATAATCAAGACATTTTTGTCTTGGTTAATGTCAAGTTGTCATAACAAAGAAATTTTTTGTCTTTGTTAATGTCAAGTTGTCATAACAACGACATTTTTGTCTTTGTTAATGTCAGTTGTCATAACAAAGACATTTTGAACAATGTCAACTTTGCATTAAAAGTGTCATAATTTACCGAATGACACTTAATGACAACAGCCATAAACATTTATAAAGACTCCTTCATGTTCATGACTGGTGTTATGTCATGTTTATGACAGTGTCATGTCAGTCTTATGCACACCCCTTCAAATAAAGTGTTACCGAATGTTTTGTTGGAACCAACAACAACAACAACAAAATGTCTTTAAATATTTGATTTTAACTTGGTAAGATGGTAATTAAGAAAATGAAATGTAGAATAGGAGCTGCAGTAAAAGCTAAAGTCCCTACAAAACAGCTTCCATTCAACAGTTCAGGAAAGACATTTTAAAACAAAAAAAAACTTTTAAAGCAAAAGCTTAGATCAAGAAAAGCCCATGAGCTGAATTTCATTAGCTGCTAATAGCATAGAATGTAAATACAAAGGAAATCTGAATTCTGTTCCTGTGGTTAAAGAAAGGGGTATACAATCTGTGTGTAGTATTTGTATTTCATTTCATTAACCTTTGAATTTTAGTCAACATAGAAATATTAAAAAAAGTAATTCAGTCCATATGAAGATGAAGGAAAATCCTCCAATTGCAGAGATTTGTCCTGATCAAGAGATGTTAATATCTGCGCGTTCTGTCATCATCTTGCCGAAAGTATGGGTTTTGGACACCATTTTCCACTCCTCTCCCACCATGACCGGAGTACGCTGTGGGAACGTGACCCCTATAGCTCACGTCCTCCTCGTAATCAGAGTAGTGCTATAAAAACACAAATAATGATTATAAACACTTGCAGATTACTATTAATAATAAAGGAGATTTTATCACTTAGATCAAACTGTTAGAAACGTTCTTACCGCTTTGCTCTCTGGGCGATCTCTGGTCACCAGTGCCTGATTGCTCCCACTATTGGTCATCTCCAGATTGTTAGACTTCCAGCTGGCATCAGGGTTGGCCCGAGGGATCCTGGGAACTCCTGTAGGTTTGTGTAATTCCGTATTGCCATAGTTTGAGCTAAAGTCTACCTTGGCTGAAGAGCTGTCCTTTTGATCCCTACAATCGTAAATGTATGCACAGACAAAAATGAGTGTGTTGCATCTATAGAATGTTTGTGTAAACAGACCCAGAAAATGTGTCCTTGACACTCACCTGCAGCTTACAACTGTCAGGGCCACAATAAAGATGATCAGCAAAGCACCCAACACAGTGGACACCACAACCACAACCAAAAGATATGCTGTAACGAGAATTTGTATTGCACAGAGATCCATAAATGTTTCTCAAAATAACTAAGCATACCAGAGAAGATGCAGCTTGATTCTGATGATGGCGATTATGATTACTTACAATCATTGCAATTAAATCCAGAAAAGCCAAATGGGCACCTAAAATATGCAAAACAGCTTTCAGTGATAATGTGCAACCACAACACCCATAATGACATATTACATTACATTTACTGTAAAATTTAAATACAGGCAGCTGTTTCTTTACGGAGCTATTTCTGTTTGACCGTTATTAGTGTAATCTCATGTATTCAGGTTGATTCAATCATAATTAATAATATTTGATTGGAATAAAACCAGTTAAAGATCCATCACTTAAATTCAAAGGGCTTGAACATTTTCATTGGTGAGCCTAATGAGTATGTTAAATTATATACCTATCATTCTATTAAATATAATTCTAGTAAAGTGTTTTCCTGGAAAAAACTTTAATAAAATTATTTATGAAATAATAATGAAATTTACATATAGAATCATGAAAATCTCTAATGAAATGATGCAAGTGCATACTTTGCACATTTTCCATTCACTGCTTTTTCCCCATTCGGACAAGCTGTAAAAAGATGGGAGCACAATAGTAAAATTATCAGAACCAGTCTTAATGTTTTAAAGTTGTGCAAATAACAGTGAAACAAAAATACTTACATAAGCAGGAATAGGATGTGAATTCTGAGCTGATGTACTCTTTTTTGCAAGTACACTTTACAATACCACCAAGCCCTTTTTCCTCACAGCTTGTGGTGGAAAGGTCACAAAAGGCACGATTACACAGACTGTCTCCTGTGATTTGAGTAAATAAGTAAACATTTACTGATGTATGCTTCATTCCTAGTTTTTGAAATGGTTAAACATTTTAATATTATTGTAGGTAAACCAGTTAAAAGAAGACGTAGAAACATACCGTTATATGTGTCAACTCCTTCCATTTGAATATTGTTCTTAATCAGATCTTCAACTTTATCAGATGTGGCAATGGATTTCAAATCATAGAAATTCTGCACATCTGCAATTATACTGCCAGGACTGAAAGAATGGGTACAAGGAAATTATGATGAAAAACACACATGCAACAAAACTTATTTTTTATGAAATAATTCCTGTGGGGAAGCAAAATGCTGTTAAAAGTTTTAGATTTTAGCAAGTGTTTAAATTAAAACCCTCTACTTTGAGTCATATTGCTAAGACTGAAAGTGCCAATTATTATTTGCAATTTATTTAACTGACACTGAGCTTTTAGTTTTCTTTTAATCATTGTTATTCAAAAAAATAAAAGCTCAGCCTCAGTTAAATACCAATTATTAAAAGAAAAACAACAGCTCAGCCTCAAGTAATTATAACAACTGTACTCACCTTAGACTCAAAACGGTGGAATTCACGTAGCCATTGTCATTTTGCAGAATTCGTCTGAGCTGTATTTTAGGTTGAAAATTAGCTGTTACTTATTCACAACCATTTATTTTATTATTTGTATCACTCGTCCTTTACACAATAGGAACAATGGAAAATCTTTAAGCTGACATGCTGACAGTGTTGGTTAGGACTGAATCTCTCCACAAATCAAAAGGAAATTCAGTATCTTACCGCGTTCTCAATTTCATCTGCTGTATCCTGAAACTGTTTAGATGCTTTGTTAGCCATTTCTGGTACAAATTCCCTCTTCAAAGATAAACTACCAGGGAAGACCTTAGCTGCAATTGTAAAAAAGAAAAAAAAGAAAAGATAAACAAAGAGGAGTATAACATAAGTGAATATATTCATTGATAAATTGGTAAAAAAAAAAAAAAAAGGCAAGGTATAATACTCAGTCGTGCCTGATGTTGTTGTGCTTGTATTGTTATATTCTCAGATCAGAGGAATGCAGATGATGGCAGTTTGATTTATAATTAAGCTTAATTTCTATACAACAGGCTGCTTGGTGGCTGTTTTATGCATATATATGTGTGTCACACATCTGCACATTATTTTTGATGACTCAAAACTGAGCAAGTCATACTTTGTGTACAGCCTCTTTCCAGATAAACCAGCCCAGACCGGCAGATGCAAGCAAACGAGGGCCCAAACCGTTCTTCACAGGTACTGTCTCCAACACAAGGACTTAATGCACAGGGACCTTGAAGAAAAAAAAAACATAATGACATTTTTAACCTATAGGAACTAGTAAATGATCTGCTCCAGCAGCAGTTTAAAAATTATAGTAAATTATTTTCTGGAAATGATATAGTTATATTCTAAAATGAAAATTCTCACCCTCATGTCACCCTAACGGAACGGAGAACCCTTGTTTTTTACGTAACATAAAATGATAAATTGTGAAGTAAACTATGAAAACTAATTGCTTCTTTTAAAGTTTTCAAGCTTTAAAGACACTCAAAGCACCAGTATCATACAAGTAGTCCATATGAACTATGTGGTATATTCCAAGTTTTACGAAGCTAAATTTAGACAGAAATTTACTCCGGTCACTGAAAATCTAGGCATCTGCCCTATAGTGTCACCTTGGCAAGCTCATTGTGTAGCAATGTTGATCCAGTTAACAAATGATTTAGTAGGTTAGTTCACAGCAGGCATGTACTGGCCATCGGGAACAACGGGACATTCCCGGTGAGCCGGTCGAGTGGATCAATCTGTGAACGAGGGAGACCTTTCCCCACCCCATATTAGGCACTGGTTTTATTGGAAACTCCAAAAGGCAAATATTTCACAATTGCATTTGTAACGAAATGGCGCTATCCAAGTAAACTTTGAATCCGCCAGCAGCAGCGCGAAAGCTGACAAACATTAAGGTTCTGTGGTGAAGCTAGCTGAAAACAGCCACCAAAATGACAAGGTAAATTGGAAGACTTTGTGCCATACACATAATTAAGCTTGTCAATCCAGAACCACCCTTATAGTAATTTACAATGCAGTTTCTATATCACTGTACAAATATGTTTTTTTTTTTTTTGCATATATATATTATATATAGAGGGTATGCGCGTGACGTCACTGCCAGCTGGAGTGATTGCGGTCACGCCCACTGAGTGGCAAAAAGACTGAGCGGCAGCATTGGTTTTCAGCGTGAATGCCGTGAAAAACACCAAAAACACATCTAAAATGGGAAAGAGCTTTGCGATTGACTGTACAACTACATTTGACAAGAAATCTTAGGTATATTTTTACAGACTGCCGCCGAAAGGTACAGAACAGAGAAGCAAATGGATCGATGCAATTCATAGAAACAACTTGACTCCAGGCAGAGAAAAGTGGATTTGCAGTTATCATTGAGCACGTTTACATGCACACCAGTAACCATAACAACGCAAGTAAACCATGGCATGTTTACATGACTTTATTAATAAATCAGACCATGACCTGTAACGACAAAACAATCATTTGCGTATCTGACTTTGAGCATTTCATTTGTTATATCGGTTGATGTTAAATAAAGCTTGAACATGTCAGCGGGAAACTTACAGTTTGTATATTATCCTCTCATGCAGTTACAGATGCAGCGTTTTGACTGAACCATTTCTACTTCTGCTGCACGAGATGAGAGGACATTTTTATAATGTTCTGTGTCATGAAAGAGTCTGCGTTTGTGATATATTTTATTCTTCCTTTCCAGCAAAACGCTCTGTCTGGATGTGTTTAAATCTGCACAAAGGATGCGTTTCTGTCACATTTCACACATGCGCACTTCAATAAGCCGACAGAAAGCAGGTTAATGCGTTTACATAATGCGAAATCCGAGTAAGAGGCAAAAAAAGACCTGTGTCGACCGGTTTATGCGTAACGTTAAGCCAGTTATGACCCTACTCCGATAAATAAACTGACAAAAAACTTTAGGCTACAAGTTTTAGGGCTGGACAATATGATTATAGCCTCTATATAACATTGATGTGATGTGATCACCTGGATTTAGACCTACCTATATTGTATTTATATAAAGCGTTCACAGGCAAATTTGCTTCACGTATTTCCCCAGCGTCGAAATCAGGCACATATGAGTGTCAGGAAACACGATGGCTGCGTGTCAATATCCATGGATCTTTGGCCTAAGTTGTAAGGAACACTATATCGAGTCCGACTTTTAGTTTAAACTGATAATAGTTTGTTTTACTCGCGTGTTCGCAGTTTCCCCTGTTAACTCCAGTCACGCAGCAGCTCTTCTGCCACTCAGTCCCGCTGAGGGGGGCGTGTCCGGCGGGAAAGTGACGGTAATGCATTCCCTCTATTAAATATATGGAATATAGACTACAACACTTTTATAGAGGTGGTTTTGTGGTTTTGGACATTTTTTTATAACAAATTTCATACGTTTATTATTATAATTATTTTATAAACCATATACCTATGGTAATGAGGAGCACAGCTTTGCCTGTAACTACCATGATCTTACACTACAGTTAAATTCTGAATTCTACTCAAGAAATATGCAAACATTTTTTATTATGGCAAAAGCACCTTTCTAAAAGCCAGTATCCCATTTTTTTATTACAAAGATTTATTTTCTTTGCATATGTTTAGTTATAATGCATTTTCAACAAGTGCCTGATGAAAAATCAATATCAGTGTATTGCATTCACTAGGAGTTAACCTGTAGAAATGTTATTGTTGTTAATAGCAGTACATTTACGTTACTGCACTCTAGTTCAAAATTAGTTTTACTGTCAAATGTGACAAAAAAAAATTCAATACTTTGATAACTGCATTTGCAATATTTTCAAAAGCCTAATATCATTATTATTTGTTTCTGTCCTATTTTATTTGTTAATTTATGTATGGCCTCAACCCCAGCAAAATATTCATGGGGGAACCCATGTGCTGGATGGGCTGAATTTGTCCAGGGCCGAATTTTATCCCCAGTACTGCCCTGGGCCGGGTTTCCCGATAATGATGTATAGCTCTTAAGAGCGCTCTCTACGTGCAAGGTTACGAACGCTCGCCCCAATTCCACGCGCGTTTTCCAAAAATGCACTTAACATGAACGCGCGGAACGCGTTCTAGGTGCTACTTACGCGTCGCTGTCCATTCGCAAAGTGCTGAAATATAACCTTATATGGAATCGTATTCTGAACGTTTAACTTAAAGGGTTAGTTCACCCAAAAATGAAAATTAAGTAATTAATTACTCACCCCCATGCTGTACCAACCCCGTAAGGCCTTCGTTCGTCTTCGGAACACAAATGAAGATATTTATGATTAAATCTGAGAGGTTGATCACTCCTCCATAGGCTCCCTAAGGGAATGACACCGGACGGCCCAGAAAGTCATTAAAGAAAATGTTTAAATATTCCATGTGACAACAGTGGCTCAACTATAAGTTTATCAAGCGACGAGAATACTTTTTGTGCGAAAAAACAAACAAAAATAACGACTTTATTCGACTATTCCTTTTCTGCCTTTTAGGCCTGAAACTAGACTTTAAGAGATTTCCACGACGCATGCGCGAGAATTGCGATCTCCTTCAACTACTTCAGTTAAGTTCTCGCGCGTGCGCGTCGTGGAAATCTCTTGAAGTCTCGTTTCAGGCCTACAAGGAAGAAAAGGAATAGTCGAATAAAGTCGTTATTTTTGTTTGTTTTTTCGCACAAAAAGTATTCTCGTCGCTTGATAAACTTATAGTTGAGCCACTGTTGTGACATGGAATATTTAAACATTTTCTTTAATGACTTTCTGGGCCGTCCGGTGTCATTCCCTTAGGGAGCCTATGGAGGAGTGATCAACCTCTCAGATTTAATCATAAATATCTTCATTTGTGTTCCGAAGACGAACGAAGGCCTTACGGGGTTGGTACAGCATGGGGGTGAGTAATTAATGACTTAATTTTCATTTTTGGGTGAACTAACCCTTTAATAATCGTCATTTGTTGTGGATTCGAAATCAAGACAAGTCTATATGGATATGAAACACCTATACTGGCTGACAAAATGGCTGAACAAAAACAAAAAAAAAACAAGAGAAGAGACCTTTCAAAAAGATAAAATGAATGTCCTTTTAGAGGAGATTTTATTTTTACAAATATAAACAAAGATTTTATTTTTAACAGATTTAAAGGACACCATACAAATAAGGAAAAACAAAACATCTGGAAGGACATTCACATTGCAAACTAACTGCAACCGTGTTCAAAGATCAGGGAAGGAGGTCCGCAAGAAATGCCCAATACATGTCTGGTTTTCGTGCACGTCAGCAAGTCATTGACAGATTTTTTTTTTAATTCATCCCTATTACCCCGATTACTCCAGAGCACTCGTAGTTCTACGAAGATTTTCAAGTGCTACTTAAGTTACGATGCTTTTGGGAAACAGACCATTATATTAAGATCAGTCGTACGATCGTTTTTACGATCAATTTAGGCTTAGGCCTACGATGCTTTTGGGAAACGCAGCTCACAGATTGGTCTGATAGCTCTTGGGTTTAACTCTGACTTAATATACTTCTAGCGAAATTGAAGAACGAACTGATGTGACGTGATTTCGAGCAAAATGAGGCCAAAACTAACTTTATTTGGAGTTTGTTTTGGGAGTTTGAAACAGCTTGCCAAAGCGAACTTTCTGGAACTTTGCCCCTTCATGAAAAAATTTACCATATTAAACATGGAAAACTTTTCTGGTTCAAAAATGAAGTTGTACTTCTGATGAAACGAGACACTGTTTTTCATGTTTAATATGGTAAAGCTGCTTGATTTTAAGCAATCTATTGTATAAAGTGCTATAATAAACTAGACGTGACTTTACTAATGCCGAATTGCAAAGCTCGTCCAAACATATCCACGTTCACGACCATCACGTATGATCAGATGCTTTTCTTATATTAAAAAAAAAAAGCTTGCTGTTTTCTCCATTTTGTTGTGTGCTTATTTTGTTATTGAGAGGAAAGCGTGCAGCACATATTTACATAATCATCTAAACGTTTTACCCCTATGTGAAAAACTAAAAATACCTTCACCGTGAGAATATCAGGGCCTTTAATAATCCAATCGCAGGAGATAACAGCTCATTGGAGGGGATTCAAATGTAGTAATGACTTAAATTTCACTCAATTGAGTCACTCATCTCACACAAATCTACTGTATAGCTTCATAGGATTTAGATTACAGCAAACAGCAGTGTTAGTAAGTTTCACTACAGAAATAAGTGACCTAGTCGGAAAAAAAAAACAAGTCCAAAAGAAGCAAAAAAAATTCTTAAACCGTTTCTAGTCCCTTTCATAAAAATTCCTCCTACTCTCCTGGCACTTTATTTAAGGACCAAATGAGCATCTCAGCATGAATACACTGAATTAAAATGGTTTTTATTGTCCTCCAAACTCACAAAACACTTAAACTCTAGCCACTTTTTGAATAAAGATATGCTTTACAAATTTAATATGTGTGCACTGATGCCTATGAATTTCATTATTTAAGAAATGTCTTACTGTTGCAGCTTGCAATGATTCGATGCTGATTCAAATTACTTTAGATGTGAAAAACAGTCACTTTGTGGGTTCAGTAGCATAGTCTTTAAATGCATGCATCTTTAGCACGAATAACAGCACTATTTCAGTTGAAAATGACTTACACTAGCAAAGGCATTACCAGACAGAGAAACATAATCACACACTAAATAATGATAAAGCTGTCAGACATTTTGTATTCTGGAAATAAGCCCAATGAAACACAATCCGTGACTGTCCAAATATATGAGCAACTAGAAAAAACAAACCCAAATTTGCTTATAATAAGTGCAACTTTGAAAGAAAGTCATATGGATGCCTCTATGACAGTTCTAGGATTTTTGTCCTTTTTGAAACTTGAAGGGATCACTTCTTATGATTAAAAGTTGCTATGTAGCCTTTGGGGCTGCTAGTGGGATTTTGGACTATTGAGGTGTGAGTACCTTGTGTTGTAGACATAGTAGTTGTGGTGGCAGCAGTTGTGATGGCAGGTGTATCATCTGTAGAATTGGATGTTGTGTCTGTGGTAAAAGTACCATTCTCAGGAGCTGTAGTGAAAAGTTTTATGTTAGGGGAGGTTGCTGAAAGACCACAATAAACTCCAACAGGGTAAGGACCTTGAGCTGGGAATTGAACTCCCACTATTTTACACGTACTGTAAAATAAAGTGCATCCGTCCCACTTATTATACGACACACGAAAGTAGCGATGTTTCAGTTACACGAATGAGCAGTCTGATATACACCATTACCATGGACGACAGCTAATATTAAGAAATATCAGACAGGTGAATGATGTGATGGAACCATCCGAATGGAGTGATCCAGAGAGCTAAGATCAGATTAAAGAGGACTTCTTCTTAATGATTAATAGTTGTTATGTCTGGACCTGCTGGTAGGTCTCGGACTACTGAGATGGGAGAAGGCTACCTTGTGTTGAAGTAGTTGTGGCATCAACAGTTGTGCTGGCAGAAGTACTGTCTGTAGAATTGGATGTTGTGTTTGTGGTAGGAGCTGTGGGGAAAGGTTTTATGTTAGGGAAGGTTGCTGAAGGACCACAAAAAACTCCTACAGGGTGATCAATCTTATATCACCCTGATGAAGTACGTTTAGATAATATATAGATAATGACCAGATACAATATCCCACATAATATACAGCTACTCATCAATAAATACATAGACAAGAAATATTGATTTGAGTTGAAATAATCATATACCTTTACCTGTATTTTATCTTACAGCTTCCGCTCAAACAAATAGTCTGTTACAATGTACAAAACAAATGGCCTAGAACAAGAAGAAACACTACAACAATATTACAGTTATGTTAGTACTAAAGTCCTCCAAAGTCATTTTCACTAGGCTTCATGCTGACCGTCGCATGAAAAAAAGGAAAAAAGTACCATTCTCAGGAGCTGTAGGGAAAAGTTTTATGTTAGGGGAGGTTGCTGAAAGACCACAATAAACTCCAACAGGGTAAGGACCTTGAGCTGGGAATTGAACTACCGCAGTTTCACTATATGTCGGAGTGCTGCCCACGAGGATATGGGCTCCGAAGCATAATCACTCATATCACCCTGAAGGCGTTGGTTTTGTTATAATGACCAAATGACTGTAAAGGCACATTGTCCCACTGGTAGCACTTTATACAGTCCTATTCCCCATGTACATACTATGACTTATTATAGTTATTACAATAACTGGGTAATAATTAGGTACTAACCATGGCCCTCCCCCTAAACCTAACCTTAACTCATGTAGTTACCTTGTATGAACCGGTACTTTCTTAGGTAAGTACACTGTAAGTACACGTACTGTAAAATAAAGTGCATCAGTCCCACTTATTATACGACACACGAAAGTAGCGACGTTTCAGTTACACGAATGAGCAGTCTGATATACACCATTGCCATGGACGACAGCTAATATTAAGAAATATCAGACAGGTGAATAATGTGATGGAACCATCCGAATGGAGTGATCCAGAGAGCTAAGATCAGATTAAAGAGGACTTCTTCTTAATGATTAATAGTTGTTATGTCTGGGCCTGCTGGTAGGTCTCGGACTACTGAGATGGGAGAAGGCTACCTTGTGTTGAAGTAGTTGTGGCATCAACAGTTGTGCTGGCAGAAGTACTGTCTGTAGAATTGGATGTTGTGTTTGTGGTAGGAGCTGTGGGGAAAGGTTTTATGTTAGGGAAGGTTGCTGAAGGACCACAAAAAACTCCTACAGGGTGATCAATCTTATATCACCCTGATGAAGTACGTTTAGATAATATATAGATAATGACCAGATACAATATCCCACATAATATACAGCTACTCATCAATAAATACAATGTAGACAAGAAATATTGATTTGAGTTGAAATAATCATATAACTTTACCTGTATTTTATCTTACAGCTTCCGCTCAAACAAATAGTCAATTACAATGTACAAAACAAATGGCCTAGAACAAGAAGAAACACTACAACAATATTACAGTTATGTTAGTACTAAAGTCCTCCAAAGTCATTTTCACTAGGCTTCATGCTGACCGTCGCATGAAAAAAAGGAAAAAAGTACCATTCTCAGGAGCTGTAGGGAAAAGTTTTATGTTAGGGGAGGTTGCTGAAAGACCACAATAAACTCCAACAGGGTAAGGACCTTGAGCTGGGAATTGAACTACCGCAGTTTCACTATATGTCGGAGTGCTGCCCACGAGGATATGGGCTCCGAAGCATAATCACTCATATCACCCTGAAGGCGTTGGTTTTGTTATAATGACCAAATGACTGTAAAGGCACATTGTCCCACTGGTAGCACTTTATACAGTCCTATTCCCCATGTACATACTATGACTTATTATAGTTATTACAATAACTGGGTAATAATTAGGTACTAACCATGGCCCTCCCCCTAAACCTAACCTTAACTCATGTAGTTACCTTGTATGAACCGGTACTTTCTTAGGTAAGTACACTGTAAGTACACGTACTGTAAAATAAAGTGCATCAGTCCCACTTATTATACGACACACGAAAGTAGCGACGTTTCAGTTACACGAATGAGCAGTCTGATATACACCATTGCCATGGACGACAGCTAATATTAAGAAATATCAGACAGGTGAATAATGTGATGGAACCATCCGAATGGAGTGATCCAGAGAGCTAAGATCAGATTAAAGAGGACTTCTTCTTAATGATTAATAGTTGTTATGTCTGGGCCTGCTGGTAGGTCTCGGACTACTGAGATGGGAGAAGGCTACCTTGTGTTGAAGTAGTTGTGGCATCAACAGTTGTGCTGGCAGAAGTACTGTCTGTAGAATTGGATGTTGTGTTTGTGGTAGGAGCTGTGGGGAAAGGTTTTATGTTAGGGAAGGTTGCTGAAGGACCACAAAAAACTCCTACAGGGTGATCAATCTTATATCACCCTGATGAAGTACGTTTAGATAATATATAGATAATGACCAGATACAATATCCCACATAATATACAGCTACTCATCAATAAATACAATGTAGACAAGAAATATTGATTTGAGTTGAAATAATCATATAACTTTACCTGTATTTTATCTTACAGCTTCCGCTCAAACAAATAGTCAATTACAATGTACAAAACAAATGGCCTAGAACAAGAAGAAACACTACAACAATATTACAGTTATGTTAGTACTAAAGTCCTCCAAAGTCATTTTCACTAGGCTTCATGCTGACCGTCGCATGAAAAAAAGGAAAAAAGTACCATTCTCAGGAGCTGTAGGGAAAAGTTTTATGTTAGGGGAGGTTGCTGAAAGACCACAATAAACTCCAACAGGGTAAGGACCTTGAGCTGGGAATTGAACTACCGCAGTTTCACTATATGTCGGAGTGCTGCCCACGAGGATATGGGCTCCGAAGCATAATCACTCATATCACCCTGAAGGCGTTGGTTTTGTTATAATGACCAAATGACTGTAAAGGCACATTGTCCCACTGGTAGCACTTTATACAGTCCTATTCCCCATGTACATACTATGACTTATTATAGTTATTACAATAACTGGGTAATAATTAGGTACTAACCATGGCCCTCCCCCTAAACCTAACCTTAACTCATGTAGTTACCTTGTATGAACCGGTACTTTCTTAGGAAAGTACACTGTAAGTACACGTACTGTAAAATAAAGTGCATCAGTCCCACTTATTATACGACACACGAAAGTAGCGACGTTTCAGTTACACGAATGAGCAGTCTGATATACACCATTGCCATGGACGACAGCTAATATTAAGAAATATCAGACAGGTGAATGATGTGATGGAACCATCCGAATGGAGTGATCCAGAGAGCTAAGATCAGATTAAAGAGGACTTCTTCTTAATGATTAATAGTTGTTATGTCTGGGCCTGCTGGTAGGTCTCGGACTACTGAGATGGGAGAAGGCTACCTTGTGTTGAAGTAGTTGTGGCATCAACAGTTGTGCTGGCAGAAGTACTGTCTGTAGAATTGGATGTTGTGTTTGTGGTAGGAGCTGTGGGGAAAGGTTTTATGTTAGGGAAGGTTGCTGAAGGACCACAAAAAACTCCTATAGGGTGATCAATCTTATATCACCCTGATGAAGTACGTTTAGATAATAAATAGATAATGACCAGATACAATATCCCACATAATATACAGCTACTCATCAATAAATACATAGATAAGAAATACTGATTTGAGTTTAAATAATCATATACCTTTACCTGTATTTTATCTTACAGCTTCCGCTCAAACAAATAGTCAATTACAATGTACAAAACAAATGGCCTAGAACAAGAAGAAACACTACAACAATATTACAGTTATGTTAGTACTAAAGTCCTCCAAAGTCATTTTCACTAGGCTTCATGCTGACCGTCGCATGAAAAAAAGGAAAACAGCTCATCGGATCCGCTTGTTGGAGAAAGTGTTAATGGAAGTATGAACTGATGGGGATATCTATGGACTTTTAAAGTAATCAGCTAACCTAGCTAATTATTGTTTATTCAATTTTAATATCCGAATGGTAGTTAGAAAAAGAAAAAAAAACATTTAGATATCAATCTGCATATGCACTGGACATCGGTTATGCTCATCTTTAGTGGATCCTCTGAAGGTATCTTGAGTAAAACAGCTCAATATGTAACAAAGCACATACAAAAGATGTGGACTGAAAGTGATGCAACTTGTTTTACACAATACGGAATTGTATTGCATATAACCCATATTGGTAACTGAGAAGCAAGATGGCACCAGCTACATTTTTACATAGCAAATGAGATATATGCCGTGAACTATATCTTAAAAGGGGAAATTCTTATGATTAAAAATTACTATGTAGGCCTGCTGGTAGGGTTTCTGACTGTGGATATGAGCGTACCTGCTGATACGGTGGTTGTGTTGTCAGTTGCAAGACTGGGTTGCATGCTTGATCCACTACCATCCAAAGCCTCTGTGGTGGAAGATTGAATGTTAAGGGAGGCAGCAGAAAGACCATGCATGTCCAAAGACAAAACAATTTACAAAACAAGACACTGGAAGAAGAACATGAAATATTTAAACCTGAAAACAGTGGAAAACATTAGCATAACTCTCTGCTTCTCTCTACTCTTCAGTCACAGCTGGGAAAATTCCCACTGCCAAATCCAGACACCCAAAACAAAAAAATGTGTATTTGACAGACATTATAGACCGGTGCTGGAATCTTAACTGTCAGCATAAGTTACAATAGTGTCTCATGAGAGGGAATACCATGAACCATGATCATGAGCTTCCCTTAAATGTGTAAAGATATGATTCATTTTTAATCATCTTGGTTTTAACTGATTTTTTTTTTAAATCTATTAATAAATTAAAAAAAATATATCATTTTATCCATCCACATCATTTGGTGTGAGGGGGGATAAGCAGGCTTCACAGCCCTTTCTGTTTATACATAAAGATTAGTCTTTTTATTATTTGTATTTTAGGTGAATGCCATCTTTGCTGTAGAATTTAGGGTGAGAAAAATGGGATGTTTTTTTTTTTGTTGCTTAAAAAACAATCAATCTGCTGCAGAATGTTTGTCTTCTATTAACAAAATAAACATTATAACAATTGAAATATGATATCTTACATTTATTTTATATACATAAAATATACGTAATATATTACATTTACACTTTTTACTTTATGATAAAGTTCTTTTTAACATTATGAAAACTTCAAAAATAGATTTCCTTGGATACAAAACCCCAAAACATATACAAATACATAATGGTCATTGAAGACATCAAATTGATAATCTGAATAGTTTAGCAACCTCAGTTATATTTGCTGTTTTATTTGTTGTATTGTAAACATTTATAGGGGTGGAAAAACATTATTACATATATTATGCTTGTAGTGAATGTGTAGTTTGGATTCTTTTTGATTGTGTTCTTTGGACAAGAAACATTCAACTAATTTGTAGTAGTTAACCTTAAGCTGGCACTTCCTTGATGGTAAATGGCAATGTGAACTTTGTTATCTTCCTTATGAGGTCTGAGTAACTGGTGACATTTTATTGCTTGCAAAGTCCTTACCATTTTTTTTTTTTATTGGCTTTTCAAAGATTATCTACTGAAATGACTAGATATGGTGTGACAAGGCCCCCAACTAAAAAAAACGAAAAAAAAAAAAAAAAACTTACATACCATATTTGTTAGTTTTTCTTTTGAATTTTCTTCATATCTTCATGTAACATAAATGATAACTTGATTCATAATCACATAATCATATTTACAGTGGCCCTAAAAGCACATCACCACCCTACACCTCACTGATAAGTAAGGTTAGAAAAGTAAAGAATTACATTTTAATGCACACTGATCGAAAACTATAAATGGTTAACCCAACTGGCCAGCCTATCTGCAGATAAATAACAGAAAATCCCAGTGTTGATTTAGGATTTTTAATTACTTTCAATGACAAAAGTTATACTGTTATTCTATTTTGTAGGCCACATTTTAACAAAAACTTTCAAACAATCCAAAACTGTAAATTATTTTTAAATTGTCCGGTCATTAATAATTCCAATTCCACCTAGATTAATATTTAATATAACCGTAAATCTAAGCACTTTTTTTTTTTTACTAAAAGTGCAAATTTTGTTCCAATGCTAACACACATAAAATAGCCTACTTATTAATCATAAACTTAAGCCAAGAAGTCAAGGGAAAACGTATGTCAGATTCATAAATCATTAACAACAGGACAACATTTACAACAATAATAATCTTTCAAAACATGTGTAAACCAATTTGTCATCACGATTTAACAATCCAAAATTAGGCCTACAGATGTCCATAAGAACAGATTCTACAGTAGCTTCAAGGAAGTTTTCCTTTTTTGTTCAACTAAACATAACATTCCTTCCAAATTTCTCGATTCCAATTTATTATAGGAACGAAAAACACTCACCTTCTTGTGTAGACAGAGCAATCAGTAAACCGAAGATCAGAAGTGTCTTGAGTGGTATATTCATTTTCAGATTTTAGTCCCAGTGGCAGAAGCTACAATGCGTATGATAAGAAATAGGAAACCGTAAAGAAATAAGCAGATCTTCCTGTGACAGGTTGTCTGGCACTGCCCTCAGTTCAGTGATTAGAAGGTCTTGGGTAACCCAGTTTAAACCCTGCGATCAAGGGGCAGTGCTAAGATGAATGGCGTTCGTTGACGTCGACTGCTAAACCGCGCCTCCTGGAAGGGTAAAGCAGTGTGTCGCTCTCGCGGTACTTTGATTTAAATAGAACACACCTAAAGTTAGTTGACTGAAGATGTTTAAATATTCATATTTAAATATATGCTTAATTACATTTGCACCATTTTTAAATAAAACCCTGTTTACACTGGGTATTAAAGGGTTAGTTCACCCAAAAATTCCATCTTTAAAGCAACACTAAGTAAGAATTTTTACCTTAAAATAATGTTTTCAAAATCGTTTCAGTGGTTCATCAAGTCGTGACATGGTGAAATGCACTTATGCCACCGCTTTGCGGTCCTTTATCTGATATATCCATGCTATGTAAGATTGCCAGATCGGGTCGTGTTTCTGTAGTGCGAATGAGACCTATGAAAACTACAAATTTGACTTGCTTTACGGCAAGCGTTACAATTGCCGATAGGTGGAGCGTACTCGACAGTAGACTACAACTACACTTTCATAAAATCATGCATCATACGCTACCTTGTCTGTGGCCATTGTTGATTCCAAAGCCGGTGCTGGATAAACAGAGAGCATGTGCGTGCGACAGTAGGATGCAGTAGGCTAAATTATTTATCGACAGCAGTAATGGACAATTCCGCTTCCAACCTGTAGGGCGACCGTAGAGGAAAAGTTGCTTGGTGTTGCTTTAACTACTCACCCTCATGTCTTTATAAACCTTACGCGTCCTCCAGCTGAGCAGTCGACATCAAGCGTTCATGTGTTTTGGGGCCTTTGTAAGACCTTTGTTCATCTTCGGAACACAAATTAAGATATTTTTTATGAAATCGAAGAGCTCTCTGACCCCTCCATAGACAGCAATTTAATTACCACTTTCAAGGCCCAGAAATTGTTAAAAAAGTCCATGTGACTACAGTGGTTCAACCTTAAATTTACGAAGTGACGAGAATACTTTTTGGGCGCAAAAAAACAAACAAAAATTACGACTTTATTCAACAATTTCTTCTCGTCTGCGTCAGTCTCCATGCGCACTTCTGGGTTGTACATAAGAACAGCAGTTATGGCCGACGCTGTTCACGTGAGCACAACACATGCGTGTGGTGCTGACGCAGGAGCTGGCCAATAATGAGGCGCCGTTCTGACGTAAGTCCCGGAAGCGCTGCACTGTATTTACAACGTAAACTACAATGGACACCATAATGTTTACGGATCAAGTCAGTAGCAGGCGTTCTTTTCTGGCTGTTCAAACTCATTTGACCACGTGAGCATCTACAATACAAAAGAAATGCGTCAAATGAGTTTTCAACTACCTCTGGAAGTGGTCCAATGGACAAGCTCAAAACATTTTAGACCCCATTTACACCTGTAGCGTCATCAACTAGGATCGAAGAAAACGCTTTTTAACACCAGGTGTAAACAGGGCCTAAGCGTAAACAATACATTATGATTATTGACACATAAGAATTCTTTGAAAATAGTCCCTAAATTCCAAAGAGATATGCCTCAATGTAGACAAACTATATAAATATCAATTTAACTTTTCTTTACTTAACTGCATCATTGCACTGATGGCATCTACCCACTTATTCAGAATAAAACTTAAGATTTTATGTTTTGTTAAACTAAAGTTATAACAACTTATTACTATGATCAGGGGCCTGTTTCAGAAAGGAGGTTAAGTGAAAACTCTGAGTATGTTAAACTCTGGGTTTTCCGTTTCAGAATGGGAGGTATGTCAAACCCGAGAAAGCAGAGTAAGTCAAGCCCGTTTCTGAAAGAGAGGTAACTTATACTCAGAGTCAGTTACCATGGTAACTTACTCTGTGAACTTAACCTGGTCGGGAGCAGGTTTTCTTCGGTAAACCCAGAGTTTTTCTTTTAGTAAATGCATCTTGATTTAAGAATCTTTAGATATTTTGACTGGAAACAACAAGCCAAAAATGCTAAGTAAGAAAAGCGCTCACGCTCTTTCTGAGAGTTTTTTATGTTGTTTCCTGGACACAAACCCCTGAGATCCATCAAAGAGGAGTTTCACAGGATTGCAGGACAGTGGTGGAGAAATCGGTTTAAATGAGGCT